>JAVJAQ010002214.1:0-276334 GCA_032362365.1 Zygogramma bicolorata | reverse complement strand
CTAGAGGCTGAGGTGCTCTCCGGAGACCTGGTTGTGAAAGACAGGTCACACGGCTTCCACGGAGCAAAAAAAAAGTGCAATATGTACATGTACAGTATATGTTTCTCATTTAGAGAATCCGAAAATATTCGAGTTTATCATGATAATTACAGTCATTCATTACAGAAGTGATACAAAAATACAAAGATCGAGAGTTCCTCACAGGAATCTGTTAGTTGACCCAGAATAATTGAGTATCGAGGTATGGGCGTATTGCGTGTCTGTCAACTTTGAATTCGGAAACTCTCATGATGGGTTTTGAATTATCTCTTGGTCACCAAATCAATAACATAACTGTTTCTGATCATTCCGTGTTATTTTGATAGCAGTGATTTGATACATTCCAGTCGCGAAAGACATTTTGTGAAGAGGGCACCAGAATTTGCTGAGGACATACACGAAAAAATATCACACATAATACGATTATACTCATGTCATTGTATTACTCATACAAGGAGTTTTCATGGAAAGTTTAAAATAATAAAAAAATAGTTCTAAACTTCTTGGATCCTGGTTTCATGATATGCTGATTTTTTTCGAATAATGTTTCATGAAATAGATGCACCTACACCTCCTTATTTCAGAAGGAACTCTCCATATTCAACTCGTCCCGAAAATTCGGGAAACACAGACGTATATTTGAGCTCGTGAATATTTGTCTGATGTATATTTCCAAGGTGTTGTATTGAACTCAATATTGAGTGCACAGGTATAAAATTTTCAACTGAGTAACTTTTTGTGATGCATTTTCAATCCATCAAAATCCATCATATTTGAAATGTCCACATTTTCATTGTGTTACAGATTCATTTCAACAAGACATTCGACTCATCAGAAACTACTCATTAGCATACGGAAAATAAATACTTCAAGGCAATATTGCAATGCAATGCTTATGACCAGTTGCTAATAGATCAAATGTTTTCTTTGAACGAAATCAATAAGTTTATATCATTAGGAAATCAGCTACCTCCATCTGAAGTTTTATTCAGTGGTGAATATAATTAGCGAATGCTTCGAATACAATTGAAGGCATTTTGCCCTAAAATATTTCCTAATGATACCCAAAGATGATGAAGGCAAATTTCACTTCTTCAATGATTTCCTCAACTGAATATCAGATGAGGTCAACATTATGTGATGAAAACCAGATCAAATTGTATCAATGACAACACATAAATATTATCATTCAGTTTGAGTTTGTTTCGTGTTGATGTGCAACGTAAAGATTGAATGGATCACTAGTCTTTTGATGCCAAATCAATATGGCCATAGTAACATGAGATTATTGAGCGAGAGTGTGTTCTCCAACCCGATTCGAGTAACACAACGGAAACTAATTGATCCAATCACACATAAAACACAAATGAAAGTTCAGTTCGACACTTCGGAACTCATTCGCGGTTGTTTTTATTTTTGAGCTCATGCTATTTCATCTAACTTTGAATCATAAATTGAAAGAACGAATAATTTCTCCAGCTGAACGTTTCATAAATCCTTTGCGGATATCAACGTCTTCTTATGAAACGCCAAGGCGTTTGTCGAAAAATGTTATCTCAAATGAATGCAACCTTCAGTTGATCAATACCTTTCTACGATGTGACTGATGTTTTCTATTCTGTTCTTCATGGATAATGCTTGAAAATTGACGAAAAAGTACCAATATTTTCCTTCTTATTTCCACTTCGTCGATTTTCAGTTTTTGATCCTAATCAAAGAAGATTGGAACATGTACGACTATTAGCAAAGTACTCCAATAAAACGTTTGGCTATGCAGGATTCGAAATATTCATGTATTAATTGTTCGAAATGAGATTTTTTCATGAAGAAAATAAAACATTCGTTTCATCTTTCCTGGAGTTGCAGTTTCAAAACAGCGTACCTATATTGACACCTTACCGTCGATAGACTTGTTCAATTCACTTGCGAATTGTCAATAGTTAATTAACCCTCAAACGCCGGAATTATTAATTTTTTCAGGATATACGATTTTCTCATGAATTTCAGTTAATTATGAGGAATGGAAATTTATAAACAAAAATATTTCCACTTATTCATCTTGCAGCTTGGTATGAAACAATTAACAAGAAGAGCGACTTGTGAAAAAGTTACAATTTATCAAATAAAATCACATTTTTCTTGCTGAACTCTAATGATTATATCAAATTATATTCAATTTCTGTCACTAAGGTTCATTATTTTCAATGAGATCAAAAAAACATTTTTTTGTCTTTCAAACATAAACCAACGTCTGAATCTAGTGCAGATGGTTTAAACCTCCATGGTGAGATTTGTTGGTGCTGCACACACGTGACTGATAAATCAGGGAAAGTCGTATTTCGTGTAAATAATTTTATTTAAATATCGCAGAGCGCTTTCGGCTATTAAGTGCTATACCTGCAAGTAAGTACTAGTCAAAAATTGGAAAATTGGTTTGAAGGTTGGAAATGAATTACTTACTCGTCTAGGTATTTACAGGAAGATCTTCACAATCACAAATAGTCGTGAGACATTAAATTGAATAAACATCACGGTTAAAGTCAGTGCCTTTTTGGGTTGACAATTAAAATTTTTCTTGTTATAACATTGTAAAATGATTAAAAATTTATTTGATTCCCAACGTGCTGCATGCTAAGCAAGAGGGGTGACAGGAAGTGAAATTTGACGTTGACTTAAGGTCTTAAATGATTCTAGAACATAAACTTTGTTACAAATGACATATTAGTGACTAGTGACTTAGTGTACTATGTACTGTAGTCACTAATATGTCATTTGTCACAAAGTTTATGTTCTAGAATCATTTAAGACCTTAAGTCAACGTCAAATTTCACTTCCTGTCACCCCTCTTGCTTAGCATGCAGCACGTTGGGAATCAAATAAATTTTTAATCATTTTACAATGTTATAACAAGAAAAATTTTAATTGTCAACCCAAAAAGGCACTGACTTTAACCGTGATGTTTATTCAATTTAATGTCTCACGACTATTTGTGATTGTGAAGATCTTTCTGTAAATACCTAGACGAGTAAGTAATTCATTTCCAACCTTCAAACCAATTTTCCAATTTTTGACTATTACTTACTTGCAGGTATAGCACTGAAGATGGCTTAATAGCCGAAAGCGCTCTGCGATATTTAAATAAAATTATTTACACGAAATACGACTTTCCCTGATTTAAACCTCCATGGCGAACCGGCATCTGCTGAATGACCAGAGACTCAAACTCTTGCTACACTTAGTAGATGAGACTTCTCACAGCGAGCACATTGTACGGCGAAACCGTTACAAATGACCCGCAGCGAACGAGAGTTAAATTCGGTCTACTTGCAGAAAGAGCAGCAACTTCCGACATAAATCACAATTTTGATGTTCGAAATGATTGCATTCAGAAATCCAATGTCAGGCAGCTGTTTCAACCCGCCATAGTTATTCACAGTGGCACTCGGCCGGCGGACACAAAATATCTGTTTCTTGGATAGAAAAAAAAATGTCGTCCTGGAAACATATTAGTATTTCCTGATGGTTCCGCCAGAAAACAAATCGTTTCCGAGAGAAGGAAAACTAGAATCTATCTTGTGATAATTATAATTGACAATTATTAATTATCAAGATAATTATATACTATATAGATACATTTATATCCAACAATACTGAAAAACGTTAGTGAAAACTTTCCAAAGAAACTCCACGCATTACCGAACGAAACAATCAGTACTGCTCATGAAAACACATGTTATAGTATAGTATATTACGTAACGAGAAGGTTAAGTAGCCTAATTTGCAAGTGCATGTAACTGGCCTTATTCTAGGTTTGCGCACTGTACTCTCCCTACTCCCACCATGCCTTCTGGTGGTGTATCACAAATTTCTTCCTTATGACTTATCTTGAATAATCGATGAGAAGGCAAGTCATGAAAGCAAGTCTATGAAACAATTGCTTGTCGATTCATGGATATAACTAGATTCAGTACCAATCCACGATCTGATGAACAATACATTCCTTAAAAATATAATTCTCAATTCAATTCCACAGAGAATTTGTAGCAGAAAATTAGCTGAATTTCGCTTTTGGAAAGACAAATGTTGTCGTGAGATCGATTTATTAGGTTGAATGTTACATATCCCATCATTTTCAAAAAAAATCCTGGAAGCGTCCGCCATCAATACAGAATGCTGTCGAATTCGTGATGAACAGTTTGAGATATTGGGAGTAGAAAAAGATAATTTATCATTACCAATCACGTAATGTCGCTCGGTGTCGCCAGATAGCCGGTCGGCTATTGGGAAAAATTATTGGATGGGAAAAATTTATTCCTTCATTCTGAATATGCTTATTCATGCCCAAGGTATAGTTGAGAAAACTACTTCAATACCTTGCAATAATTGCCGAGAATTAATTGATTCGCCCTTTGGGTCTCTTTGATTGCTGTACAAGAACTGAATAAATCAATTTAACTTTCTATCAGAGATTCGTTGTGAAGGAATTTCCTAAAGAAATAAGTTGGGTGTACAGGAAAGCAAAACAATAGCATTTCTCGAAAAGATTCTGGAAGTACTTGTCGTTCAATTGTAAATGAGTGTGTTAATGTTGAGAAATGAACGTAACTGATGCGCTTCGCACATTTTTTCACACTTCATCGTTGAGGATTCGATCCCTTCTCTGTCCACCATTTTTACCCGCACTATTTCTTTTTAGCTAGCATCTCGTTAATACTGTCATGTCAGTGCTCACTGTGTTACACGGTTGATATTCACCTGTCACTGGATCCGGTTTTTCTTGGCATGGTGTCTTCTGAGATTGCTTCCTCGATGACAGTTTCTGAGTATCTGCCGAACTTTCAAGATGTGACTCTATGCACAGAATGTCTTTGAACTCTTTCCAGAAGTTTTCGTTCAGACAGCCATAGAGGATAGGATTAGAACACGCAGATGACATGCCCATCATGTGGCAAATTGCATAGCAAACCTGAAAAAGAATTGAACACAATCAGTTCCAAGGAAAGGAAGATGCATTCGATCCAAAAACAAAAATAGATTCGTTTATTCTTCCGTTAGCACAAATATTGAAATTTCAAGAAGTTTCTGAACAGTATAACTAAATCAAACCAAAAATTGAATTGAGTTAAAAACGGTTCTTATAGGACCAATAGTTCCGTAGAAGCAGCTCTTCAAGATTCGGTCAATTCTCTGGAAACAGTATATTTTGCAAAATTTCGCCATTTTCACAACCGTTCTGATGGCCTAGCATTAGCTTGGAAACCCCTTTACCTCGCAGATCCAATGCTAATATACCCACTCAAATTTATTTTCGCCTTGAGAAAAGTTTTCATCCAATGGAAACAATTAATTTCATCCTATTGACATCTTGAGAATACAAATAAAAAAAACAATACTCCAATGTTGCACGTAATAGCAGATGGCAACAGTCTGAGTCTAACAACGATCACTATTCATGATTTCGTAATTGTTGCTCGCCGGCATTATTACAAAAACATCGAAACATATTCTTACAGAAATGTTGGCTAGGTTAAGGTGATGTCACCTACACCAACAGATCTTCCAAATATGCTTTTTTTATAGATCTGTATCTCAGGGTAGAATAATTTTGGATATCGGACCTGAGATCTAAGTATCCACCAGAACAAAGAATCTGGACATTTTTGTAACCATTTATTTTTTTTCTGCAAATATCCAAATGTTGTAGATCCACAGAAAGGTTCTATGAAGGAATGCCAGTTCCACGAAGTTCCGATGATGTTCAATATTCAAACTCAACTTATCAGCGTCTACGTAACATGTGGTCAACTGCGCTTGCTCGGAAGAAACAGATATTCCAATTAGAGGCAGAAAGAGAGAGTCTACATAAATATGTGAACCAATATTGGTTGTATACGGTCTTAATGAAAATACCGTCAACTAAGTCCATTTGGGGTTGTCAAGGAATTAGCGTGGACATGCGCGGCAGAGACCACATGACGGCTGAAAGTATAATCCGAGATTTCTCTCATTTTCAATATCAGTTGAGAATAAATTTTTAGTTAGAAATTATTGTTCATTTCGATAAATAGTATCAATGTATACTTGTTTAATGTCTCCCCTTTCATCTTTTGAACGGGTCAACTCAGAGAATTGAAACTTTGTATAATGATATTAATGCATGAATAGTATATTTTGAAGTAAAATTGATATAAGAAAATCTTAAAATAAAAGTGAATGGTAAGGGGATCTTGTGGTACATAATTTTAAAGCTCGTGACGAATACTTAACAACCCTAGAATATGAGATCAATCTTCACCTATAACAAAATGGCGGAACATTTGATAATTACCTGAAAACGAACACATCAATATTCGTTTTTCTCTATCATATGGCAAACCAACAACCCGGTAAGGTTTGGTTGGTTTGGTTATTTTTTGTTCATAGGAAAAAGTCAAAAACGTCATTTCGACAACGAACATCATTATTCAGATCGAATATTCCCATTTATCTTCCGATTTTATAAGTAAATAGGTACAACGTTAACAATCTCCAGAATGGTCAATTGAATGAAATTTGACAGTATTTGAATATGCTGACAACTACTGTTGATCCTCTAATCACCGAAATCGTCAAAGTGAATCCTCATGAATTCGATATGGATATTATTATGTTCAGTATTATTTAGTACTGAATGAAATATCCCTCATTTCAAAATAGAGAAAACGTTGTCATTTCTAATTACAAGGAGAACGGGACTCACCGAAACTATTTTGAGAGACATTATAACGAAAACAAATTCAAATGCCTTTTCGATAGCTAGATCGAATGAACATTCAATGCGCCGGTTTTTCTCTTATGATATTCGATTTTTTTGTAATGTCAAACATGGCACTTGAGGGTATATGCCTCAAATAATACCACATTACCTTTTCATTTCCATTCTAAATGCTTCATTAATGGGCATGGTTTTTGGTGAATATTGTCTCCAATAATCTTTGATGTGCAATAAAAATGAAAGTGTCAAGAAAATTCATGTAAGCTCACATCTCCCTATATGTTGTAGAAATTCAATTATCGGTTATAATTGCACGAGTACATAGAAATTACCGGTAATTTTGCAAGAAAGCGTGATATCTAAATATTGTAAGTTCATTTTCATATTCTGGCGAAAGTGCCCGAGTCGGAACGACGAGAGCTCTTTTACAAAATATGAAAATAACCGAATGCAATTTGTATGAGATATCACGCTTGAATGCAAAATTATCTGGTCATTTTTATGCACGAATGTAATTCATTGCAATATTTCACGAATAAAGAAATTCTCAAGAAAATGTTATTTTTTGTTCATTTATACTTTCCTCTATTTTTTATTTCTGAAGTCTATCTGACATTTATTTGTGTTGTTTACTGACGTCTAGCGATACGGTTTCGAATGTGTTGTTATGGGGACTTGATACAATGCCATTATCGCTGTAAGTTTTCGATAATTGCATTGCTCTTATGGGACATTTTATATATGAGGAAAATATTCATTTGAATTCCACTTGATTGTGATTTTGATGTGCATGACAGCTGAATCCCTATGTGATCAAAAAAATATCAAAACCTGCGACTTGATGTTGAAAAGTCCAACAGAAAAGAAACTAGATTCAATGAATGTATCAACGAATTAACATCAACTGTACATCACAGACGCAGAGTCGCAGGCCTCCAAGTGCCATTCAAATGCAACTCGCATTCTATTGTTACATTAATATGTAGGCGACATCGAAGTGTAATGGAACCGCGAGTGCATTTCCATTGGTAATAGCAATTTGAAAACCTTTTCTATTCAACATGATCATATGGTCCACGTTGCTGTGGTAGGTGTTGGAGTCGAATTTTAATGATACTCTATTTTTTTGTCATTCGTGTTTCCATTACACTTCGATGTTGCCACGCCTACATATTGATGTAACAATAGAATGCGAGTTGTATTCGAATGACACTTGGAAGCCTGCGACTCTGCCACTGCTATATACCTAGAGTTAATGTTGAATTGTCAATACATTCATTGAATGTACTTTCTTTTCTGTTGGACTTTTCAAGATTATGTCACAGGTATCAAAGTCTAACAATTGTGTTCCATACTTTTATCGATTTCATATCTAGAGCACTTTACTGTCATGCACATCAGAGTTACAATTAAATTCCAGAAGGATTCAAATAGCACTCAAACTTCCAAGTCATATGAGATGTGACTTCATACGCGTTCTCTTGTCGCATGTACATTTATTGCACATGAAGACTTATAGTTGCGATGGAATGTAATGATGAAAGTACCATAAAAATGCATGTGAAATGGAAATATTGTATGCCATTGGATTTGTCGATGGTAGGAGCTGTGAGTAATAAAATGTTGGGAAATGAGATACAAACATCAATGTACACAAAAAAACGTTTTCAAAAAAATTATACAATTGAAATTGGAATTAGATCGATAGGCTCATGTAACATGAAAATAATTGTTCACATTCAATGAAATTACCGTCAACGATAATGATATCTATTTGATTTATATTTAGGGAAGTCACATGAAATAGGAGTGACATTCAAATTGGAGTCGAATAAAAAGTAAAACGGCGTGCCATACAACCTCTCATATTTTTTTACGGCCGTTATCCAGAGAACCTGCTGGTAAACTGCACGATTGTTCTACTAAATATTGACTATGTATGGTTTTTGGGTTTCACCAATAGCCTAACTGACCTAGTTTGGTAATTATTATCCATATTGGAAATATCGGAAAATTCTGAACAGACATTTCCTTTCGATATTACAAAATAACTCATCCTCGAATGAATATTTTTTGTTACTATTCCTCCCTCTGATTCAGCATGCTCATTACTATTATTCGTCTTATCTACGCCACTGTCCTTACTTGACGATGGTTCAACCGATAAACAATTGCAAATGAATATTTATCATTATTGATATCTATCTATTATTATTGAAATGATGTCGTATTTTCTTCAAAGATTTTCTATTTCACACCTCAACTCAATCAGATTCGCACAAGATCTAGGTCTAGTTTCCCCTACTTCCTATACTATAGCAATACAACAAATCAAATGTTTCTGTTCTCAATTAAATGATGATTTTCATTTTATGTGTGACGAAAAAATGGTGGTAATATTCATCGCTGAAAAACTATAATCTAGTCTAACATATCAACCGTGAAAACTGAAGAATATGGACTCATTTCGAAACTGTTATGGTCTCATAATTTTGTTATCCAACATATGGAATTATATTATCTGATTGGAATGTACTATTTTGAATATTTGTATTTATTAATAAAATTCATACGTCTGGAGTAGGTACTGACCATCATGGGCTGCGATGTGAAAGATCGACTCGTTGAAAGATCTGCGATCAAGTTGAAGACATTCAGAGGCAGCCAACTTATACAGAAAATTATTGCGATCGATCCCAACAAAAGGTTTGTCCTTTGCAATCTCCGACCACGGAGCTGTCGGCGATTCTTTTGCGAATTATCCTCGCTGGTGATGAAGCCCGTGGCGAATCGATAGCGCAATTTGAAGGAAATCCTCATATAAGCTGCCTGAAACAATAGAGATATACGTGAGCAAGAGATTATCCGAAGATGGCGGATATGAGATTCCAGGTGAATCAGTTTCGTGGATACGAACAAATTTTTTACCTCCATGATAATACATGTCCCCCTATTTCGGACATCGACAACGGAAAAATAACACGTTCTGTAAATATAAGGGTTGTGTAATCGAAAATCTCCCTGCTCAAATGGAACAACCATAATCATATTCTTCTGTATCATGATCATAAATTCCTAATCCAACACGCCCACACGCCTGCTTTGGAGTTGGCGTTTTTAAATCAAACTCTGGATTTGCACGGCAAAATGAGAATTCATTGCATCTGCTGCTCCTCAGTTGCAGACGAAAGAACAAATTTGAACATAGGAGGTAATTTATGTATTTACGATAGATTCGTGAAAACAGTTTTATAATTTTTTGTGGACATAATTGCCCTAGCGTTGTGAAAGAACGTGAAAGAATCAAGTATTGTTTCAATGTTTGTTGAGGAGTTGAGAATGTTCTGGTTCGACTTATTCATCCATAGCTATACCTAGTGTTGATTTCGACAGAACCTCCTTCGATATGAATCTGATTTTTCTCCTTCCTTTCCATTTCTAGGGGAGAGAAAACCTAAAAATTGGATCCCAGAAACAAGCCAATCGTCGGAGAATTTTCAGATGATGGATACAATCTGATTTTGAATTCCAAATGACCAAAGAATACATTTTCTCGAAATTTACCAAAAATATCATTTAGAGTGTTGTCAGAAAATTCTATAGTCGTATGAATTGAAAATCACAATTATATTAAAAAAATTAGAAACGAGCTTTTTCGACCAAAAACAAAAATGAATTAAATTCAGGTTGAAGAATTGATTCTCAGAAGATTCTCCGGAAAATTGTTTAGAATCAACCATCACAAGCACCCTATTATTTCGATCATTTGGTGTTTTCTTTTTTGCATATTTCGTGCAAAAATATTTTTTGAATCGAATTGCAATGCATCAATCCAAATTCAGTTAATTCTTTTCAGTGTATGAATTGAATTATATCAACAATTGCACGAGGAATAAAAAAATAGGTACATGAAAGACACAGGCACAATTCATTAGTCTTAGTCAACATTCTGGCCGTTCAAACGGAAATAAAAGCTGTAGTGGGCGCATAAAAAGTCATAATCCTTCATTTCATTTATATAAAAATACTCAAAACCTCCAATTCAAGCTACCTTTGAGTGATAGTTTTTTGGTAGCATACGTGACACTTCCATCAGTTATTATTTTCAAATGATATTAAAGTGGAGTCATTTCTCCACCTCTTGTCAGAAAAGAAAATACAAAAACTGATGGAAAAAAAGTTTCAGGAACAAATTGTCAGTTCAGAAGTTATAATTAATTTCGTAATTCAAAAACAAATCTTTTTCCCTCGATTAGCTATCGTTTATTCTCTAGGATTTCTAAAATGTGGTTCTCGAGCTATCGGATTCTGAATACGATAACGATTGGCGATTAACATTGGAGAGTAACGATTTTTCTCTTACAGAAAAAAAAAAAAATATATATATATATATGTATATATATATATGTTTATATATATATATAGATTATCAAATTCTCTGATCTATTACAATTTGCATTCAATTCGAAATGCCCACCACAAGACCAGAGAATTTGATAATCTATTTATCAGTTTCCTGATTCATCTTGCTTTATACCAAATGACTCTTCCTCTTCATATATATATATATATATATATATATATATATATATATATATATATATATATATATATATTATGATATTCGACTCTTGTTTTCTCATGTTGATACATTGTGGTTACATTCAATACATAATGTTTAGTGTATCAGTGTATACGAAGAGATCCTAGATTCCGAAGTCTGAAGTTATATAACGTTAAATTTCGAAACATATATTCATGACTGGCTTATATATTCATTCGGAATATCGACAGGAGCTCGATTCATCCAGTATTCACTCATATTTCCTAGAAAATATTCTATATTATTTCAGAAGAAGAATTGGAGAAGTGGTAAATGGTGTTCGTAAAAGTTTGTTTCGATATTTCGAACAAAGTTCTCATGGAAGCGCACAACCGCCAACTTGTATGCTGGTATACCTCTCACGAGTTTTCGATGAATTATAAATACTTCAGTTCGAAACTCGATCCAGAAAACTGTAGTTATGGGAGATGAATATCAATAATACTAATTAAATTGCAAAATTGAAATGATTATCAATCCCACTAATCCGAGGATTCTATCAATAACATTTTTTGGCAGTGTTTGTGAGAATCGACATATTTTTTTAAAATGGAGTAGTTATATTTTGAATGAAATGTAGAATGATATATCAATCGAATTTATTTCATTTCGATTCAAAAAATTCATGAGAAAAAAGTTTGAAGTCGAAAATCAAGCAACAAGATATCGATTGAATGGAGCTATTAACTGAGTATACTATATTTTCATCTTTTCCTTCATTGATGTGTTCACGATGAATTTTCGATATTACACACATGTGCACAGTATGATTGGAAACCTAAAATGAAAAAGGCCACCTTTTCAAGATAGTAAGATCGATGCAATAGTTGAATTTACACTTAGTGAGTTTCAAGTGAACATCTCTTTCCATTCTCTTTATGCCATCATTTCGTTTCACTCGTTCGAATGGACTATGTATCATTATAATGTTTCCTGTTGAATGATGGCAATGTCTATTGTTGGAACTTCATTATTGTGTGGTAGATGAATATTTTTTTCGTAGTTCTCTGGGTTTCTAACCTACCACACTTTGAGAAAAATGAGTATTGATATTGGCATATATACAAGTGTAGAACGGTAGACTTTTAGTTACACCGACAAGTTGCTGCGATAATTGAAAAACCGTTCCTTTTGAATACAAAAAATCCAATTAATCAGCAATTCCTCGAATAACTCTCCCTCTCTTTATATATATATATATATATATATATATATATATATATATGTATATTCATTTCAAATTGTGACTGTATGCGGTTATGTAGAGAGACTTTTTTGGGTTGCAGTCTGGGGATGACAATTAGGCTGTTCTCTTTGTTTTTGTCGAGCTTTCGAAAATGTTTATTTTTTTTTCAAGACGCTACAATATGTAAATGTATAATATGAATTACAATATATATATATATATATATATATATATATATATATGTATAGTTACAAAACTTGAAAATCAATTGAAATTATTAAATATTAATGAGTTTTAATTGATTTTCCAGTTTTGTGAGTATACATATATATATATATATATATATATATATATATATATATATATATATATATATATATATATATATATATATTTGTAATTCATATTATACATTTACATATTGTAGCGTCTTGAAGAAGAAAATGAACATTTTCGAAAGCTTGACAAAAACAAAGAGAACAGCCTAATTGTCATCCCCAGACTGCAACCCAAAAAAGTCTATATATATATATATATATATATATATATATATATATATATATATGCTGGCTGGAACTCACTCAGTCTTGAAAATGGCTCCGAAATGGGAGTCGAAACGTAGACAAGTAAATCTTTCCAGACGCGGATCAACCGGAAGTTCCAGCCAGCACATTTCTGACCGCGGAAGCCTAGCCGATCAAATATATATATATATATATATATATATATATATAGTCGTATGGAAGGCCGTAATGAAAAACCTTCTTCTTGATCAGGGCGCAACATCGACATACATATATACACATTCATTGCCGTGGGTTGATGCACGTCCAATTGTTTTGGCAAACATCATATCCAGCGAATCGACTGTGTTATATAATAAGTGTCGTGGCTCTGATGGAGGTTTAGTAAATAGGTCTCCGAACAATTAAGATATTAAGAGATAAACCAAAGAATGGTTGTCGTTTTGCGTGAATGTGAGAATCAATAAAGTTTATATTCGTGTTTTTACCAACTGATTTCATCCTGGTTATCACAAAGAGTATCTGAGTTACATATTTAACCCCAAGGAAGGACCAAATTCCTCACCTTACTTCCCGACATGGTGGAAGTCGCCTCGATTCGATTTCGAAGATTCATTCTTCATAATGGATCTTCATGAAGTACCCTCGTGAAATTCCGTTATATAATTGTTATTTATGTAATAAGGATCATAAAGACGATCATTATGGTACAAGTCGTGAATAACACGGCGTGTGCCATAATGATTGTTTATGATTCGTATTACATACAAAATTTTATCTGATGGCATTTATATCAATACATTTGAATAAACTTTTTTGATCAAACCATTACATGTTTTCCTTATAGAATTTCATTATGGTACTTAGTACCATAATGACTTCATTATGGTACTTATTAGTCCCATAATGAATTCATTATGGTACTTAGTCCCATAATGAGCTTCCTTATGTCATCAAAATTGAGTGACATAACGTTGTCATTATGACATGCCATCAGATAAAGATTTTTATCTACACCCGTACTCTAATAATACGCTTATATGCCCACAACCCGTTTTATAATGAAATCCATTACGATACAGATTTTCTTTACGATACAGATTTTCAACCAATAGAAACCCATCATTTTTCAATCAAGCATGATGTGCAAGCTTTGCATTTTGACGTTTATCAAGTCAAAATCAGTAGGTATTGAATTTTTGAGGAATTTAGTAAAGGACCCCGCACGGTTCTTATGGAAAATGGGTCCCAGTCGAATTGGCTGAAAATTTAGGATAATGTAGTTTATGATGTCCTGATCAAATGTCTCCATGGGCACAACAAGATCTAATGTACAGTTTTTGAGATACAGGGTGTCAAACATGCAGAGAGAGGGATGTTACTTACCTTTAGAAAATCAATAATGTGGCGATTTTTTTGTTACAAAAAGTTAAGGATAATAATTACAATCTCAATATTGTCGACACGAGTTGTAATAAGAAGTTATAAGACTCCGTATACAGGGTTATTAATAATTACATAATTTTTATGTAATTCTTTAAACAAACTCAGTCAAACGCAAAAGCTCGTAGACTTGCAGAATAAGTAAAAAATATTTGATTTTAATATTGGGCGATCTGAGGTTACTATTATACGGGGTCTTCCACTTTTTTAGTTGTAGTAATTTAATTTTTTTCAGGAACATATAGAAGAATTAAACATAAAAGTAGAAAACTAAATATAATATGATCAATATTTTGTGGCTCATGCCTATTTGTTGCATCTTGTACGGATCATATAATTCGGTTAGGGGATAGGCCCAGCGAATGTTTGGGTGATGGCCTGCGAAGCATGTCCCAAAAACCATAGGACAAGACTTATTACAGAATAATAGAGCATTTTCTTTTTTTTTTCATCTTGCATACACTTCATATTATGAGAAATGTGGCTGACATTATTACAAAAAGCTATGACTATTATATATTATGTGGCCTACAAAGATGTATTTTTTGTCTGAAAACTTGAAATCATTAAGGAAACAGTAAACCTTAATACAGACAATTGGCACGTGGTCTCATCTCAAATTAACACAGTAGCTTGGACTAGGACCGGTTTCGGAGGTCTACCTCCATCATCAGTGTCGCTTTGCGTTAGCTCTGGAAGTACAAGGATCTTTGCTCAAATATATTATACACTTTGGTGTTGTATGTAGGATATACATATTTAGAAAATGTATATTTTGTATGAGAATAATGAATAACTAAGGGAACAGTAAAACTGTAACAACTCAACGCGGCCATCAGTAAACAATAACTGTAACTGACTTCATCTCAAAACAACATGGCAATTTCAGGTGCATTCAAAGCTAAAACCATCGACAGACCGGTGTTGAGGGTCTCATATTTAAAACGTAATGGGGATGTCGATACGTTTTGTATGGAAAAGTTCTAAGGCTATTTACATAGGGTGATTCTTTTTTTACGAAATCAGACTAGTATCGTACGTAGATATAAAATAAAAAACTAAACCTAACGAACAATATTATTTTGTGGTTGGGGTCTGTTTCCTGCATCGTGAACAGATCCTATCAATTGGGTTAAGGGGTAGCGAATGTTTGGTTGATGGCGTGCGTACCCCAAATACCATATTACACTAGCAATATGTGCACAGGTACCGACAGTTCGAGCACCAGATTTACAGGTGCAGTAATAACCATCTATAGATTCTTCTTCATTATTTATTTCTTCGTTATTTGTTGGTCGATATGAAATCCACAGTTGATATTTAGCTGCACTTCTAAAACGAGAAAATACTCTAACCCGTAGAAGCCCTGGCCATGGTAGTCTGTTGATATCTCTCAAAGTTTCAAACTGAAATTCTTCGTCGTCCCTCTGTAATTTGTCTTGGACATAGGACGGTGCCAACTTTACTTGATAAACTCCAATTGTTAGCGTTTTTATAAAATCAAGCGTCAGAATTGGAAAATCTTGCAACTGTTCAGCATCTAAACGTACCCATCTTTGAGCATTTCTAGTATTCAGATTCTCTTCCTCAACTAGTGCTTGAACGACATTTGGTTCACTAGCCTTTTCAAGTAATCTTTGAGCCAATTGTGCATCGGCTCCTTCCATCAGGATAGGAGGGTGATATCTATTAATAATAGCTCCAGCTATCCGAAAAAAATCCCCTAGATGGGAAAGATGTTGTATTTGAATATTTTGTTGTAGAAACTTAAACATTGATTTTATGTGGCCGTTTCGTGATTCTACTATCCACCTCGACTTTGTGATCAAACGAGAGTCGTTAGCATCTTCGGTTGAGAGTTGGTGTTGGTTAGGAAGCATAAGTGCTGGCATTTTATGCACAATGCCTAGGTGTCCAAGTATTTCAGTAGCATCACGGTACCCCCTATCCACTACTACAATATCATTTTCCTGAAACCATCTTCTCATTATATTACCGTCTAGTTCAAGTTCATTTTGCAAAATAGCAGCGTCATTATTTTTACTATCAGAGAAGTATGGCCCTTGAATGTCGACTATGTAACCGTCAGGTGCTACTATTAAAATAGGTTTTAATAAGTGTCGGCCTTTGTGTACACAATACGACTGCCGTAAAACTCTGAAATTGCTACTCTTTTGAATGTAGCTGTGAGTACCATCAATGAAAGTGATTGCTCGAGGAATTTGTGGCTCTGGATTATATAGTACATTAGCAAAGTCCGTAACATGTCTCTCAATATAATTTTCTCTAGTAATAGCATTAAAGCCTATGTTGGTAGTCACAAAACGTTGCATCAAAGATTGTCTAACAAGAGTAACGGCTAGACTTACTGCCTGTCTACTTGAATAGCCAAACATTAAACGTACAAAATCATCAGAAAGTCCATGACGCATTTTGCACAAGAACATCAAGAGATCTTTTTTATTCACATATCTGTAATAATCTTCTTGGCGTACTCCATCGCAGTAGGAAAATAGTTCTGAAAACTGCTGTTTATTAACTGGGTATAAGTATTCAAATTCACTGTCACTTAAACTATTCTCGTCGTATATTCTCGTCAGATTTTTTGCTACATGACGAACTCCTTGTAAAAATTACTGAAGAATTTCTCCTCTTATAACATAGGGTCGGTTGATGTAACGCAATCCAATTACCAAAGGTTGTAAAATATATCCTTGCTCATCTAAATGATGAGCACATGATTTAACATATTCGGGAATATAGATATCTTTCAAAATGAAAACATGAGCCCTACATTCGACAGATAACTTACGAAGATCTTCATCGCTGTTACATATCAAGCACGTACTACTTCTAGTTTGCGTTAATACATTTATCTTTAAACAAGCAGGGTCTTCTTCAATAGCAGATATTTCATTGCGGATCGACTGATTGCAATTGGTACATATTTTCGTATCAGCATTTACATTAAGAGACGGCCTGAAAAATTCTTGTCTTCTACGAATAGCTATTTCAGATTTTGCAGCATTCTCTTCCCCATTTATTCTCGTCATCAAACGTGGTTGAAATCGTCCATCACAAACAAAACAAGTTAAGAGATTTCTATTCCTTAGGGCCATCTTATTCTATATTGAAGAAGGTAGTCTGTTTTCATAAGTCTGCTGTATCAAATCAAACAATAAACTAGTTACAATCACTTACAATTAGCAGATACTAAATTAGTGTCAGAATCAACATTAACTGTCAAAACAATAATTTCCAAGGGAATCTTTGATTCAATCTTATGTAACACTGTATCCAGTAACACCGTGCGCTTCATATTTTCATTTTTTGTGCAGGGTATTGGATTAAGGTTGGACACCAGCGATACATTGATTCGTTATAATATACAGGGCGATTCATTAAATGCGACGACCGGCTTTATTATTAGCTTTAATAAAAGTTATCAATAATAGTTAAATCAAATAATCATAACATATTGACCTTCAAACTTAATATATTAAAATAATATAAGTATACAGATTACACATATAGGGGGGTTCATAATTACAAGATGAATATAATTTATTTATTATACTACAACACCCTGTTCACTTATGTTGATTTGGAATTTTGGCAATTATCTGAAACAAACTCTTGAAGCATTTAGAATAATAATAGATGCTAGGATTGAAACTGTTAAATCAGCAAAACTTGGGGTAACGGAATTGGGACAAGCATTGGTACAAAAGTAAATGCTGTACAAGATGGTGTAAATGCCCAAAATGCCGTATAATTTGTGAATCACACGGTATGAACCGGCGATGAAGATCTTCATTATCTGTCGAATATGGGGCTTTATTTCGGAAAGGATTAAATCATGTTCACATCATTTAGATAGGCAAGGGTTTTTTTTAGAACCTTTCATTCAGTAATAATTATCGGATTACGTTACATTAACCGATCATAAGATGAGAGATCTTGTCATTCTTACAGAGATGTAACAAAAAATCTGACGAGACTACCACGAAAGTAGTTTGAGTGATATTGAATTTGAATGTTTATACACACATAAAAGATAAGAGATCATTATTATTCCAATTGTAAATCAGGTGCTCGAAAGTGTCGGTACGTTCCACATAACGCTAATATCGGATGCAAGCCATCAACAAATAATAGAATCCGTACATAATCATAATTACAATGTCTTAACATACATGGTATGAACTGGTAAGAAATATTTTTAATGCACTAGTCTCCCATTTGATTGCTGCATCATCATGCGGTCGACCAGGATCCGTACAAGATGCAACAAATAGGCATGAGCCACAAAATATTGATCATATTATATTTAGTTTTCTACTTTTATGTTTAATTTTTTTATATGTTCCTGAAAAAAATTAAATTACTACAACTAAAAAAGTGGAAGACCCCGTATAATAGTAACCTCAGATCGCCCAATATTAAAATCAAATATTTTTTACTTATTCTGCAAGTCTACGAGCTTTTGCGTTTGACTGAGTTTGTTTAAAGAATTACATAAAAATTATGTAATTATTAATAACCCTGTATACGGAGTCTTATAACTTCTTATTACAACTCGTGTCGACAATATTGAGATTGTAATTATTATCCTTAACTTTTTGTAACAAAAAAATCGCCACATTATTGATTTTCTAAAGGTAAGTAACATCCCTCTCTCTGCATGTTTGACACCCTGTATCTCAAAAACTGTACATTAGATCTTGTTGTGCCCATGGAGACATTTGATCAGGACATCATAAACTACATTATCCTAAATTTTCAGCCAATTCGACTGGGACCCATTTTCCATAAGAACCGTGCGGGGTCCTTTGCGATAATTGTATGAAAATGTCTTATAGCAGAGATATAGAAGAATTACCAGCGACCCTCCACAGATGTCTTAGACAAGAAAAAAATACAATCGAAAGGATTATATTTTTCATTTGACAAATGCAACACATGTTTTTATTTTCAACAAATATACATAAGCTGTCATGTCCGAGTGGTCAAAGGCGCCGAGAGCGAATATTTACGTCCGGGTTCAATTCCTGACCTCGGCAGAAGTTTTTTTTCATTTTTTTCTATTAAATTCTCATTGTTGTATTTTCCGTGGTTATACCATTAATTATAATTTTGTAGAATTTTTCAAAGAAATACGATTGATTACCTACTATTATTGTGTTCAATATAAATACCTAATAATATAATATTTTTAGTTCTTCATTATTTATTGGGTGTAGATGAAATAGCGTATGCAACTCTCATGTAATGGTTATTAATACACTCGCATAAACCATACGAAACTCACCTTCGGCTCGTTTCGTATCCCGGTTTATGCTCATGTATTAATAACCATCATTACACGATCGTTGCATAAAATACTATTACTGAAATTTTGTGATAACCGCATGAACAGTTGTAATGAGAATGTGTGTGTGTGAAATATGCGAATCTAATTTCTCATTTTGATTTGTGTGATTGATATATTTTTCGAGTGAAATGTATGTGTGGTCTTTTTTGTGGTACTTTTTCGAGATCTATATGAAAGTTAACATTTTTACTAACAATTTATTTCATTCATATGTCAATTGGTCATTATGGGCTGAAAATTTCAGTTTTTTTGTGAAATTCTTGATTATTTGAAGTCCCGAATGATTTGATTCAGCTTGAATGGCTCCACGTGGCGTGAACGGCTTGGTATGAATGAGCTTGTGTGATTTTTGAATATATTTTTCATGAAAAAATTTGTTTGTTTCAAATTGTATCTGAATGAATATAATTTGACGAGTGGATCACATGTATATGTAGTATGCCTTATTGCTTGCGGATTGGTTATGATTTTGGGAAAATAACGTTATTTCATGAATAATACTTGAGAAATTACGAAATATGTCTTGGAAGCAATGCCTAGCCACCAGTGGAGATACAGCTATTGGCAACAGCTCTCTCGGAAACGCATATACATCGTGAGGAGCTTAAAAATAATAGCTTTGACGGAGTGAATACGAAATGAGAGTAGTGGTTCACAACAATGATTTTATATATTTTCAGTTCCCATTTTCTCAAGAGTTTCAATTTTTTCTGCGAAATTCAATTGCATATCAGTTCGTTATTGATAGTGTAAAATTTTTTGAGAAAAAACTGGTGTTTTCTTCGAGAAACAAGTTGATATAATGAAAAATATTGAGTGTCACAGACAAGAGTTGAAAATACTGAAGGGAGTGTGTGTCTGAAATGTCGAATGTGGGGAGGTACTCTTGGAAGAATTGCGTGTGTTAGAGCTGAAAGATGACCTTACCCAAAGTTTTAATTGTTTTTGAGAAGAATATGGAAGATGACTGAGATAAGTTGAATATTTTTCTTGATGCTTCACAGAGGTGAAGAAAAAGTGAATATGTAATGTGTATTGATGTTCGAGTGAACATTTTAATGGTTGTTCAGATGATATACAAAAAAGTATTTTCGAGTGAGGATACGTAATCAGTCATGTTCAACTGGTTTCTCAAATATTCTTTTATATCTAATAATAATTTCGGACAAAAAAATCCATTGGGATCAATGATTTGCAACCAGAAATCTCTCCGAAAAGTCATTCATAAATTCATAACTGTTGCAAATTTCAACATAATCAATAAGGATTATATATATATATATATATATATATATATATATATATATATATATATATATATATATATATATATTCATTCATAATTCATAATTCATTCTCGAAAACTGTGAGACGAATATCTGTCCATACCGTCCTGGTCAATCACTCCCCTTACGAAGCAACCAAGCAAGAGCAAGCAAAGACTTCAATTGTCTGTTCTCCTCGGAAACTGGTATTTATAGTGACTCTCCTCAGTCATTATCTGACTGGGTCCGATATTGAGGCTGCATCCTGCCCATTCAGGTATTATGTAGAAATTGATGTTTTCACGGATCTTTGATATGCAAGATGAATTTTTCTGGGTTTTTATCCGTTAGGTGTTTTCTGATTTGTTCGACGTTTCGAATTTCATTTTGAATTCATTCTCAAGAACTGTGAGACGAATATCTGTCCATACCGTCCTGGTCAATCACTCCCCTTACGAAGCAACCAAGCAAGAGCAAGCAAAGACTTCAATTGTCTGTTCTCCTCGGAAACTGGTATTTATAATGACTCTCCTCAGTCATTATCTGACTGGGTCAGTTCTTGAGAATGAATTCAAAATGGAATTCGAAACGTCGAACAAATCAGAAAACACCTAACGGATAAAAACCCAGAAAAATTCATCTTGCATATCAAAGATCCGTGAAAACATCAATTTCTACATAATACCTGAATGGGCAGGATGCAGCCTCAATATCGGACCCAGTCAGATAATGACTGAGGAGAGTCACTATAAATACCAGTTTCCGAGGAGAACAGACAATTGAAGTCTTTGCTTGCTCTTGCTTGGTTGCTTCGTAAGGGGAGTGATTGACCAGGACGGTATGGAAAGATATTCGTCTCACAGTTCTTGAGAATGAATTCAAAATGGAATTCGAAACGTCGAACAAATCAGAAAACACCTAACGGATAAAAACCCAGAAAAATTCATCTTGCATATATATATATATATTTATATATATATATATATATATATATATATATATATATATATATATATATATATATACTAGATTTGGAAGTTCTCAGGTATGCGGTCTGTTTACTAATAAAACTCATTTGTTCTTGATCTCAATATTTCGCTAATGTTTATTAGCTTCATCAGGAGAAAAGCTACAAAGAATGTGACAAAATTTTACAAGATTGAATCGAAAATAACAGTTCTACTTACAATCATAGAATTAATATTCCTGGTGTGTTCATTGCCTGGGAAAGCTGAATCAAACTACCCATGCTCGCATAGTAACTGCCTCACTTAAACTGAATCAGCTAGGCAAAATTCCTGTTTATAGGAGTCCCTCAGCTATACCAGGCAATGAACACACCAGGAATATTAATTCTATGATTGTAAGTAGAACTGTTATTTTCGATTCAATCTTGTAAAATTTTGTCACATTCTTTGTAGCTTTTCTCCTGATGAAGCTAATAAACATTAGCGAAATATTGAGATCAAGAACAAATGAGTTTTATTAGTAAACAGACCGCAAACCTGAGAACTTTCAAATCTAGTTTATAAAGTACGGTCGAGAATACATCACAAATATATATATATATATATATATATATATATATATATATATATATATATATATATATATATATATATATATATATATAAAACGAGTATGATCTTGACTGTGCAATATCTAGTGTATTGGGAATGCAGTCGGTATATTGTTCTTCAAAGAAAACTCTTTGTTACTTTGTCAAGCTTTCGAAAATTGTTATTTTCTTCTTCAGGACAACTACAATATGATATATTATGATTACAAACTAACAAATACGGATGTACAAGTACTTAA
Organism: Zygogramma bicolorata; assembly: GCA_032362365.1. Classification (NCBI taxonomy): domain Eukaryota; kingdom Metazoa; phylum Arthropoda; class Insecta; order Coleoptera; family Chrysomelidae; genus Zygogramma; species Zygogramma bicolorata. The sequence goes on along the minus strand of JAVJAQ010002214.1, from coordinate 253,328 downwards.
CGTGAGAAATGAAAATTTTATGAGTGAATCATAAAAAGTCACTTTGAGTTACTGGTATGTTACAATTTGAGAATTTTTCACAATGGGAACGATATTCTTTTTTTTGATGAAATTGTCATGTTATCATACCGGGTGAATCAGTACTACTATACGATTGATCTCTAGATTTGTTTTGATCAAAAGTGAGAATATAACTGTAAATCACACTAAGGTTATCAAGGTCTGTTCTTTTGTTCATACTATTGATGTTTTCGTTGATATGAATCATTTCCAAGAATTTTCGTTTGATTTCATTAGTTTCGTAATCTAAAATACTCGATTCGCTATAATTCATTTTGTGGTCTAAATCATTAACATGTCGTGATAATGCACATGAATTTAGATTACGTCTACTGTCACTTTTGTGGGATATTATTCTTCCTTTTAGAAGTCTAGAAGTCTGACCAATATATACTTTATCGTAATCATTACAAGGAATTTTGTAAATCACATTGGATTCGTGATTGATATCAATTGGATATTTGATTTTTGAATAGATTCGTTTACCTCTTTTAATGTTTTTTTGTGCAATTTTGATGTTAGCTTCTTTGAAAACGTTGATTAATTTTGGGGTGAGTTCTTGGATGTAAGGTAGAGATCGGTATTTTATCAAATTATTATTATCGTGAGTGACATGTCTTTCCGTTATATTCATTTCACTGAATAGTAATTTATTTATCAAATTAGATGGGTATGAATTCTCTAGAAGTATATGTCTTAGATCTTTTGAACATTCAATTCTCAGTGAGGGATGAGTTACTTTAATAACCCTATCTTTCATATTCTTGAGAAAATTCATTTTCATTTTTGTAGGATGGTATGAATAATAATTGATAGATCTGTTCCCAAATAGCACAAGTACGTCCACTGGACGTACTGCATTGTTCGTATTTAGGACGTACTTTTGTCTCCGACAGACGTACATAAGACCTCCCTGCGACTTACCGTTTCCGCATAGTCGGTAATCCCAGGTACGTACTTTTCTAGGAATACTTACCTGAAAAAAGACCTGGCTGCTGCGGGGCTTGAACTCTCGACCTTTTCTATGGAGATATTATTGTCGACCACTGTTACGCTCTACGGCACGAAGAGACTTGTTTTTAAGAAGGAGTTGGGTGCTATAGATGTGATGACTTCAAGTTAGTTTTGTTCGAGATAATATTAAAATTTTAGAAAGTTCAGTTACAATGAAAATATATTCGAAAAAACACTAAAGGATCACTGTCTCATGTGATGGCGGTTTTGGAATATCAAACTTGCTGTGCAAAAAATTCTGTATGTAATTTTCTGGTATTTTAATTCACCACATGTCGATGTTTCAATTTTTCCAATTTTTTTTAGGAATGATTCATTATGAATATTGCATTACCAATATTGATATATGTTTGAATACATGATCACTCTCAAAATCCCAATACCCCTTGAACCGAAAGGGACCCAATACGTACGTACTTGGGAGGTCCAAACAGTATGTACATACTAACAGAAATGTAGAAAATGAAAGGAACCCAATCCGTACGTACTTGGGAGGTCCAAACAGTATGTACAAAAAAGTACGTCAACGAGACGTCCAGATAGTATGTACATACGATTTCCAAAAATGTACGTCATTACTATTATGTCCCGCAAACGTTTCGAAATATACGTATCTGAAAAGGACTCAATATGTACGCACCTGGAAGGTCCAAATAGTACGAACATAGTTCTTCCAAACATGTACGTAAATGATACGTCTGAGCAGTACGTACATGGGATTCACAAAAAAACACGTCATTGGTATGTCCCTAATTCATTCCGAAAAGTACGTACCTGAAGAGGAGTTAATGTAAACGTATCAGGGACACTTAATAAAGTACGTACATAGTACTTCCAAGCATGTAAGTTTTTATTACATTCCGATTGGAACGGGACCAAGTATGTACCTACATGGGACGTCTAACCAGTACATACATGGTACATCCGGTAATGTACGTTCTTCGAATGTCTCCTATCCGTCCCGGGACGTATCGACGTAACTGGGACATAAATGGTTCGTCTTCAGGACGTCGTGTGCTATTTGGGTTACTACAGTATGGTTTTCTGTACCATTTACTGATAATATGATTATCTGACGTTCTTATCAGAGTCATATCAAGAATTGCTATGGAATTGGATACTTCTTTTTCCACAGTGAACTGAATAGTATCATTGTAGCTATTGAACATTCGCTTTGTTTTCTCAATAATGTTGAAGGGAACGGAAAGGATCAATTCATCCACGAATCTTTTGAAGAAAGGAATTTCAAAATTCAATTTGGAAATTGAATTTTCTATGATTCGATCTAAAACATAATTTGCCAATATTGGGGATATACAACTACCCATTGGTGTGCCAAAAATTTGTTTATAATATTTGCCATCGAAAATAAAGTAATTAGAGTCGAAAATGTAGTCGAAAATTTCATAGAACATTTATTTATCCAGTTTACAATGTCTTGATATATCTTCCCATTTTTCATGTAGATATTGTTCCACTAATTCCAAAGGTAAGTTTGTGGATATTGAGACGACATCTGAACTGATAACAACATAATTTGGAGGTATTTGTTCATTATTGATGAATTCGCTGAAAGGAAAGGAATCAATAATAGACCACTCCCTCAAATGTCTATATGGAAAAGAGTTCTCCGTCAGAACAGATCATCCACATCTGGAAGGTTTACCCAAAATGAAGAGCCCTGTAAAACTATTGGTCAGGTGGGTTGGAAAGTTCAAGATGAAACATCGAAGGGGATATACAGAAGGAAATTTCTGAACAATCACCAACTTTTGAGATATTGTGGGCACAATGGTATTTCCTGACTGTTGAAAATGCCCTACTGGAGCAAGTGATTCACCAACCGGTTGTGCCAAGGTCAAAATAAGTCAAGTCTCGGAAGAGATGCATGGCAGTAAATGGGGTGGAGTATACTTGCCTGGATGATTTTCGAGGCCTTTGTACATTCTGGACTACGAATTCAGAATGAACGAGTTCCAGAAAGATCTCCTCTGTTAGAATAGTGCATATAGAAATCGCATTTTATCGAAGCGGAATTCAACGAGGAGTTCAGTGAAGAGAGTTAAGCTAATAAAAGCCTTTTAGTGTTGACCAGAGTATGCGAATCTAACATTGCTTTCAATTCGTTTCGATGAGAGATAGAGACATATATTAGCTGTGTTACTCTGTACAGAAAACCAAGATATAATACAGATAACTACTTGAATGAACTATCAACATATTGAATACAACTGAGCCTGTTTGTTGTTCCTTATGCAATATGTACCGTGTGAAAAAATTTATATTCCTTTCGAATATAATATCAGTTTTTACAACCCGTCAACTTGAAGGACACATTTTTTAGTATTGCAAATATCATATCAAGCCCATTAGTGTTTGGTTGTTCATATATGGAATAACCATATTCGTTGATCAGAATACTTCAGGAGGTGAAGGAGGCCATGTAACTTCCTTTATTTGATTCTTCAGAAGTCTTTTATCACATGCTCTAGAAATCATTAAATGAATATCATACCTGCAACTGTAGATATGAGATGATATGAACTAAAATATTTAGAAAAAACTACTTTCCAAGTAATATATGACTAACGAGTTTATTGAAGTTTTCAATAAAATGCAGCATGGAGGATTGTGAAATAGCAGTCGCAGCGAATAACGCATGGATCATCAGTTCTTTGGTCTTTCGATGTTTTGGTTACTGACGTTGAGATCGACCGTCAAACATTTCCAACCAAAATCACATCTTGGGTTCAGGATCGACAATTATCTGTACTTTCACTATGGAAAAAATCAATCAATTTTTGGTTACCAACTTCAACTTTCAACCACCACTATTGATCAAATATCGAATCTAGAAGAAAATGTTTATGTGGAAACCTACAATATCTGGAACACTGATTCTCCGTTTGAAATTGGTCGGGTTTCTGGAACATCTGTCATTTCTTGCTATTCTTTCTCTCTGATATAAGTACCAATCATCACAGTTCAAACTTCAGGAGCTCATTATTGAAAGTAGCAAGGTCCATTCTGATTTGGTAACGATTGAAGTTTCCTGACCATAATAAGAATTTAAAATGTGTCAACAATGTTGGCAGCCACTTCCGGTTGAACGATTCAAATGTACCAATATCTTGGAAATTGTGTATGTCCGGTTTCGAATCTGACATCAACTATGTTCCATACTCCAGTATTTTTAGCCCTAAAAAGAATATTGATCACTGGATTCCACTGGTATCAAAGATTTTTCAAGTAATTCAAGTCACTTCAAAAAATGTTTCGATAACATAACTGATTCCACAGACGCTGTTCTATTCGGAGGCTTTGAAATGATGTTGGTGGATGGTCATTTCATTCACCGAAGTTGAACAAATATATTCAACTTGTTAACGAATGAACTATTTACTATCCCAGTGAGGTTAATAATTAATTGAGATAAGAATCGATCGGTTCGAAATTTCCATCAGCTCAATGTCTTGACAGAAATTCGAATGATATCTTTCGATCTCGATTTTTATACGATTTCGGACGTCCTATCCCCATGATCGATAATATGGTGGAAAACAATGACTTCTAAAACGGAACTGGTATATAATAGCCTTGTTAAAAGAAGTCATTACTATATATTCATAATCTATCAGATGAAAGAAAGACATCCTTTGTTCGAATAGAAAACCTTAAATTGGTACCTACTCAAGAACAATTAGAAGTAACAATAGTGTACCTCAAGGGGATACCATTCGAAAAAATACAAAGTGAAGAAAAAATCAGAACTTTAAAAGGTATCCAACAAAACGATGAAGAGATCGATTAACAGGAAATCGTCCGCTGAAAATGATTGTGGATACTAGGTATTTATCGGAACGTTGTGGTTACATTCAACATCCTCGATGATATTTCACTACTGCCCATATCAAAATGAGTGAGTTGAGCAGAATTGATTCATAAAATACATCAAAGTACCGAACCATTAGATGAAAATACCCTTTCATCAGAAAAATCCGTAGCATTGGTGATTAACTATTACAAATAAACAGAAGTCAGGGCCGTTTGCACCACTGGAATCAAGAAGAATATTATAACTCAGTATTAGTTTACATCCGGTGTGAATGGCAGTGCAGCCCCCCATGATAGCCGGTAATAGTACAATATTATTACTTGGACACAAATATAATGAGTGAATGAATCAAAAGTTCATTTTCACAAGAAAGTGTCCAGAAAAAACAAATTCAATTTCCAAATTATTCTGGAACAATCCTTCCTAACCAATTTCAACTAATTCCCACAAGGAGGTTAACGAGATAACACCTTTCAGTAAAGAATTTCTCCTCTGGCTTATATCACGCAAAACCTTGAGTTATATCCGACAATAACCAGAAGAAATGTCTGCAGTTGCTTTCGGTGATGAAACTACTGGAATTGAAGAAAGAATGAACCCCATTGTTGGTTCTTGTTTGTTGATATGTTTCAAAAATTTGTCAAGTTCATTTTGACCATGACTCCATATATCAAAAACATCATCAAAATGTCTCCAACAATTGGAGAAAGTGGTGAACCCATCGCCATACCACATTCTTGTTGAATAAAATCCTTTTTGGAATGAAAATACGTTTTTTCTGTACGAAGTTTAAGATGATCTATGATATTATTTTTTTAGTCAAAATTTGGGTTATACGAGAAGTTTCTGACTGATTGGACTCGTTATGGTCAGAAAGAACTGTTTTTCAATGGACGCAGCAACTTTTCAGGGTAGATAAATAATCTGCCCTTCTACACTTGTATAGATTCTAAAATTATTACTTATTTTTTTCAGATTGTGATAGGTGACAAAGCCAGAAAACTACGGAACAAATAATGGAATTATTGGGACGGATACCCTTGCAGACTGGTGTTTGGGCTGATTATCCAGCAAACATCAAATTTATGGCCATTAGCCGGGCCAATGCCTGACACATCGGCTGGGTACCGGCCACGACCAAATTTTTCTGGTAACGCACCATGCTATGACTGCCCAATTGGATATTGCTTTCATGATATTTTGCTAGTTCCGGTGCTAGTACTGGCACATCCGTAATCAACTGAAGACACTTTGGCCAGTAGTAATAATGATATTTTTCTACACACAAATTTCATGGAAGTCGGCCGTAATCGAGACATATATATCAATAACAATTAAGTGCAAATAAGATTACGTTTTAGTCAAAGAGGCTCCATGACTCAATTTGAAAAACAAATATAGGTATTCGCTAAAAGGCACATATATGTCGTGAGAATGGTGAAAATTCAAGACCATCAAAATATCAAAAAAAGATTCACTTTTCCAAGAAGATGAATATTTCGACGTACAGAAGATATCAATTGAAAATGTATTCATATGCACAGACATAAAAAACACAAACTGAGGCTTATAAAAAGACGTGTAATATGCAGCACGAATAACATGGCGCGACATAAACAAGGTGAAAAGTGAGAATCAATAAAATTATAGTGTCGATGCTATAATTGGAACGTATTCAGTTACTTTGAACATTCGGAGTATGAAATGATTACAAAACAAGGAGAATATGAAGTTGCACATATTCAGTAACATAACAATCTACTGAGGTAGGACTCGAACTCATCCAGCAAGTAAAAACATGTGAAGTTATTTCTATTCAATCATATAGTTGTCACAGTAATTTTGAATATTGGAGACAGTTCAGTTTTCAATTGTTCTGAATAACAAAGGTCATCTGATGTCGGAAGTAGATCAGAAATAATGGAGAGTATACTCACAAAAGTGGGCGCTCTAAAAATCGCAATTTCGAATTTTGCTCAGAGTATGTAGAAAAGATGATGTAACAACTGAAAGTGAGGCGAAAGTTGCACTATTCCTCAATCACATTGCGAAGGAAATAATAATAATAATAATAATAATATTTATTTTCCTTTTGGACAATGCTAAATTGTATAGGAATAGTCAGAAAGTTTTCTAGAAAGTAGGTATAAAATATATCACTATAAAAATTGTGTTAAAAAAGGTAAAAAGAACATTCACATAAGACTAAGTCAAAGATAAAAAGTGTTTAACATCATAAAAACAATTTTCAATCAGGAATGATTTTAGGCGGTCTCTGAATAAGGGAGCAGGTGTGCAGTCTCGGATGTCACTGGGTAAAGCATTGAAAATTTTTGGCCCTATCATATTGGGTGAATTTGAACATAATTTGGTTCTGCTAAAGGGTGTTTCAAATTCATTTTTGTGTCTGGTATTGACTTGATGAATATCCGATCTCAAAGCAAATCTCGATCTATTTTCAAAAACATATAAGCATATTTCAAGTATAAATAGTGATGGTAATGTTAAGATTTCATTGTTTTTGAATATATTATAACATGAATCTCTGATTTTCAATCCAATCATACTTCTAATCACTCTCTTTTGGGCAATGAAAACATCATTGGCTAATGAAGATATACCCCAGAAACAGATTCCATAACAGAGTCTACTGTCTACCTGGGCATAATAAAGTTTTTGCAGCATGTCGTAACTAAGGGTACTTCTGAGGTTTCGTAACTGAAAAGATATGGAATTCAGCTGAGATATCAGATGTTCACAATGATTTTTCCAGGTGAGACATTCATCGATGTATAAACCTAGGAATTTGACACATTTTTCATTGGTTCTGAGATCATGGAAGACAAGATCTTCACATTGTTTCTGTTTGTTATGAAACCTAATCACCTGTGTTTTTTCTTTATTCATATAAAGAAAGTTTGTTGAGAACCAGTCTTCCATTTCACTCACAGTTACTTCACATTTTTTGGTCAATATGTCATTGTGTTTCGATGATAGAATCAGGGACGTATCATCAGCATATAGAGTAACAGCAGCAGGAATATTCAGTTGATCAATATCATTAACATAGAGCAAAAATAAAACCGGTCCCAGAACAGATCCCTGTGGAACCCCATTATCACATGATCTCTGTTGAGATGATTTATTATTTATTTGAATATATTGCTTTCGATTCTGAACAAAATTTGAAATCCATTTTAGTGGTAGACCCCTAATTCCATACCTAGATAGTTTTTCTTGGAGTATATCATGATTGACGCAGTCGAATGCCCTGCTAAGATCACAAAAGATCCCAACAGGGCACTCACCCGCATCAATATATTTTATAATTCTCTCATAATATGAAGATACAGCCGTCATAGTCGATCTTTTGTCCAGGAAACCATGCTGATTTTTGGAAAAGATGCCCTCTTGTTTGAGGAAATTGAGTAATCTATCCAGATATGAATATTCGAATATTTTAGAAAATCCACAAGGAACTGTAACGGGTCGGTAATTTTCTGGTAGATGAGGATCTTTCTTTTTAAGGATAGGTCTCACCTTGCCGAGTTTTAATACTTCTGGAAATATTCCAGTATGAAATGACAGATTAACCAAATACGTGAGAGGTTTGATGATGAATGTCAGTGCTTTTTTAATCAAAAAAAGGGGGATTTCATCATACCCAGAAGAGAATTTATTTTTCAATTTATTACTGAGTAGAGAGAATAGTTCACATTCAGAGTATTGAAATGAAAATAAAGACTTAGGATGGATACCAATTTTTTTAATTGAATTATCAGATTCATCTTGCGTGCAAGTATTAATTTTGGATATGATTTCAGAAGTGATATTGCCGTAATATTTGCTGAAGATTTCAGCGACTGAATTTTGATCTTCTATCAAATCATCACCCATTTTCAATGTTATATTTCCTGTATTTTTTGTTTTATTAGTTAGTTCAGCAATGATGTGCCAAGCTGTCTTAGCCGGATTATCTGATTTCTCAATTTTCTGATGAAAATAGTTTTTTTTTGTTGGCTGAACTAGAATGTTATGTTTAGTTTTTTCTTTCCTGTAAATATCTGCTAACGATGGTATTTCTTTTTTCATTTTATATAAGTCTTTCAATTTCTGACTTGATTTCTTAACCTCATCAGTGACCCAGTATTTTCTATTAGGTTGGTGGCGAGCCTTGCGTTTCGGGAAATTCACTTCAAAGTAACAAATGAAAGTATTATAAAAGCACTGATATGCCCGATTCATATCAGTTATATTATAAAGATCAAGCCATGTCTCCTGTTGTATATCAATAATGAATTTATCAATTGAGATATTATTAAAACTTCACCTGAAATCAATAATGGAGGTTTGCTGCCTGTTTTTGGTGCCTAGGTCAAACATCACAGTTCGATGGTCAGAATAGGTATTATCTATCACACAAGTAGTCCCATTTTCAAAGTTATTCACAAACAAGTGATCTATTGCTGTTGCAGTGTTTTGAGTCACTCGAGTTGGCCATTTTACAACATTAAACAAATTATATGCTGATAAATCTGTACAAAGATTTTTATAGTCGTTACTTTGATTCAATGAATCCATGTTGAAGTCGCCAGCGAGTACGATATTCACCGTCGGTGAATAAATTGTTTCTATAACATTCATTATATGTTCAAAAAATATTGTGCTTTTACCTGAGGGGGACCTGTAACAGCATAATATAACTGTTGGGCCTACCTCTAGTGAACATGATACTCCACAAATTTCGAAATCTTTTTCTATACAGAATTGAGTCAAATCAATTTCCTTAGTTTTGAGATCTTCACGTACAAGGATCGCAACACCCCCTCCCTTAAATTCAGTTCTACAGTAATTACTACCTACATAATATCCATTAAAATGGAATGAGTTTATATTCTTATCACACCATGTCTCTGATAAACAAATAAAGCCTGTATCGAACTCGGATATATCAAGAAATAGATTGTCTATTTTATTTCCATTCAGGCACTGGATATTCAGTGAAACTAACATAGGATCAAACATCATTTCGCAATTCGCCTTATCCGGTTCAGGTCTAAAAAACGACTTACACATGCTCCATTAGGCCAAACATTGGGGTTCATAGCTTGCTTGAAGTTGCTTTCATAAATGTTCACCTTGAAGGATGAATATAAATCAGGATGTCTTGCATTCATTGGTTCACAAATAACTTCGGAAAAATTTTCTCTCAGTGCTGACGTTAGAGCTGCAGCGGTTGTTGCTTTGTCAATCCTATAGACATGTAGTGTCGCGTATTTTGGAACCCCTTTCACTCCGCTGTCTTCTTTCTTGCCAATTACGACGTGACGACGACCCCGACGTGCAGATTTCCTTTCTACCTTTTCCCACTCTGGTTCCGGATTGTGAGCTGACATCTCAGAGGTGCTAGGGCGTGGGTCATCACTCAATTGTAATATTTCGTTGAATTTCATTTTTGTTTGTTCCTCCATAATAATTCGAGAAACATCTTCCTTTTTTACTTCATTGGAATTCCCTGCTGGAGTGTTGGTGTTTTCTACAGAGAGAACGATGTTTTTATTGGAGATATCTTTCGGTATTTTATCAGGCAGTGTTTTTACCTGGCTGATGCTGCTTTTTGGAGTAGATTCTGATATATTTTTTGCCCTGGGTATGTTGGACTTGAGATTATTATTTTCGTTCATTAATACTATTTGTTGGTTTAGTAGATTTATTTTATCGTGGAGTTCATTTATGATAATATCTTTCTGTTTGATGATATAAAACAGTATGCGAGGGTCGGTCTTACTATTCGAGTTGGAGACTTCATCGATTGCGTCAAATAATTGACTGTCGGCTTCGTTATCTGGTATATTGTCACCACAACAAAGTATACGATCGTTGTCGATGAAATTAATGTTTTTTAAGTATTTCAAACATCCGTTATGAATAACTGTATCACATTTCACACACTTTGGGCCACTTTGGGCAACAATTTTACACTTTCTACAAACTTTTGGCACTGAAGCTCCGTCGAACGTCTTGCCAGCAGTCGCCATGCTTGACTTCTTCCAATATTGAGAGTATTCAATGCTCCCAAATAAGATTCAGAGAAAATTACTCTTTAGAGCTGCTCACCAAATTTGAGGATTATTGCAAACCCAGGATGATCGTAGTTTATGAAAGATTCCAAAAGGGAAGCTAACATTTTGATTCATTTCTAACAGAGTAGAAAAATGCAGCTTCAAAATGCTCTAATGACAATCAAGAAGAAATGTTGAAATGAATGATTTTTTTTTTCAAATTTTATACACCTTGTTATGATATGTAATGTTGTTATAGGGATGTAATCAAGTTAAATAAATGAACTGTCGATGAAAAATTAGAATTCATGAAAATATATTTTCAATCCAATATTATATTACAAAGTACCTCCAAGAGTAATTTGCAACAAGAAAGCATTATACTTGATCAGATAATATTCAGGTTAGCATAGAGATTAATAACAAGGCGCGACGGTTATATAAATTTAACAATTACCGTCAATATTGTAGGTCAGTTGAAGTCAGCAAATTTTAACTGAAAGAGTTACATGGAGAAGCTTCAGTCAATTCTGTTAAGACGAATAATGTTTTGGAAACCGGCCACATCAAAGAATTTGATTTCTGTGGATATTCCCATAAAGTTAGGAGATGCCGTGCTTACGATAAGGAATGCGGATACTGCAAAAAAAAAGACATTCCGACAAAGAATTCAGAGAATTTCTGAAGCGGAAAACAGGTATGAATAATATTCAAGAAGATAAATCAGACTTTATACTTTACACTTCCAACAACCAAAATCACTCACTCGAGTAACAGCCAGGTTGGAAGCAGAGGAAGCAAGATCTAAAAATTGAAGGATGGAGGTGTTTTTGCTTTCAGGTCCGGCGAACAAAAAATACGGAGACGAAAAGTTCAATAGGCGTTCCAACTACAAGTTAGGATATCAAAGAAGATGACTTCAATGTGCAATAATACTGATCATTGCACGAGGAATTACCCAGGACATTGTTCGGAAACAGTACTAATGAATTGGTAAATCCACAACCATGTCGAATATGTAACAAAAATATCTCTCGAAAAATCTTAAGTTTTATAAGGAGGACAATTATGAATAGGGACAATAAAATTGCCTTTCTCACCCAAGAACATCACGAACAAATCCCAGAATTCATCGAGAAATCTAGTTGTTCATCGCATATGTCAAATGATAACAATATCTTAAAGAATTCAGGAGAAATAAAATACACCATTTTGGTGGCCTTTCAAGAATCATTCAATGACAGCTTTCGGTAAAAGAACTATTGGAAGTTACTATATAGAGATAATTACTGTTCGTTGCTGATTTCAGTAGTAATCCACTGTCCGTAAATACAATAACTAAAAACAACGTGGGGATATAAAATATACGTAGTGTGGAAAAATAGTAGAAGAAAATACAGTATTCTCGAAAGGAAGTGTAAAAAAGTAAGTTGATAGAGTGTGTGGATGACTTCTGTGAAATATGAGTTGTATCAAAACAATCAGGGATTCCTTTTTCTAGTGAAAGGTGTCCTGTAACGAGTCCGATAGGAATTATTCACACTGAACTATATGGTTACTTATACTTACATATGGTTTCACGTGTTATGGAAAATGATACTCACGAAAAATAATCTCCATTAGAAAGCAGAAAGGAATTGTTTTTTTTTTGTTTTTCTGGGCCTCGAACTTCCATTAGTTGAAAAAATGGGAATCATCACAAGTGTTGATATAAATCGCACCTGGCTTCTCGTGATATATCAAATCTCAAATTTGTTACAGATTCTCGAGAACAACCAAGCAGAGTAATATTTCTGAAGAAGTTCTGAAAACAAGATCACATTAGCCACGATAACCATCTCGATGAATATTGGTTATTGTTTTTGTTAAGCAAATAAGAATTATACGAATGGTTGTGACTGATAGAACGTGTTCCATTCAGATGGAACTATTTTATTTTATTCATTCATTCTGTCAGTATATTATATTTTACATGTTAGTGTTGATGTTGTCATGTATGGAATATTTATGAAAGTCGCATACAGTCTTCTTGATCTACTGGATATATATATATATATATATATATATATATATATAATAATAATAATAATAGATTTTATTGTCACAACTACCATTATAACACTACAATTCTTATGTTCATAAGTAGATTGTGAACAAAAGGCAGAGTTCGGTCTGAATGATAAATTTAATTATCATGCAGACGCGCTCTTCCACTCAACCCCGGACAAAGTAATTATACATGCAAAATAAAATAAACAGAGTGAATACAAATAATCAAGTTTGAAATTCTAATTGTACATTCTAGATACATTGATGTAAATATTCGGCAATGAATAATTGACGAAACATTGTTTCGAGAAAATGACAAAAGTTAATAATTATGACTGCAAAAAATGGTTGGATTTATGAAAGCACATTAAACTGATCACGGATTAAGAGGTCAAAGACAGATTTTTTGAATTCACCTATAGAAAGATTCCTAATATAATCAGGTAAGCAGTTGTAAATCCGAGCAATGTTGTATGAGAAGGACGACTTGAAAAGACCCGGTTTTGTATATATATATATATATATATATATATATATATATATATATATATATATATATATATATATATATATATATATATATATATATATATATATATATATATATATATATATATATATATATATATATATCAATAAAACCCCTGTGGATAAAAATCACCTCTCATCTTTTATAACCTCTAGTAAAGTGGTTTCAGGTCCTCCTGCACAAGAGGGGTTCAAAAATCTTCCAATTTGGTTGACTTTCAGAAAAAATTACTGCGACCAAGCAGTACTGTGATCAGCTTGAAGTGCGCGCGCTATGCCTACATAATTTTCCCTGATACTCAGAAGAAGATAAGCAGAATTACCAAGGATACATGTTTTCCCTACTACTCAGAAGACATATATCTATAAATAGAACTTCAGATGGAAAGGTGTGCCTTGGTACGAGAAACAGATTGACGAATTCGGTAAGTGGAATTTCTTTCTCTTGTATCGACAAATTTAAGTACAGTCCATTGCTCCCACGCGAACAATCAGTGTCAAACTTGATCAGTTGTATTTTGATTCTACAAAAATGCATTCAACAATCGATAAATTCGGTCAAAGAAGAGGTGTTGTTCTTAGAGCGATTCCTGATTCATTCTGACATCAGATGTTGGTGAACCTGCTCAGTTGAAGGACTCAGTCACCAAAGGATATTTTGATGATAACATTGAAGAAACTGAAGAAGTAACAAACTTGAACGCTGTTCAAGATTCTGTCATCACAGTGCTATGCGATACAAGAGTGTTCTTTGATGCGCGAATAAATAAACGATGGAGTATCAATTTTCTTCTCCTGAAGATGCTAACCTTTTCAGAAAAACGCGCGTCGAGTGCAAAAATATCAGATTGGTGTTAGGGTAATTGACTTTATAAAAGTTCCAGCACGAATGAATGACATCAGATTTAGAAAAATGTGATGAAGTGATCATCAAGTTGGCTGAGGAAATCGATACTTTGAAGGATCGAATTAATATATTGGACGGAAGGACAGTCAGCTCTATCATCTTCGTGAGAACCAACATCATCATAGAAAGGAAAAAATGAGTGTTGCTAAAAAAATATTGTGAAAGAATTGCATTAGCCAGCGTGGCGGAATTTTTCCCCGAGAGAAATCGTAATTGAAGGGTTTTCATATTTTTGGCAGATATATGTGATGGAAATGCAGTCATATGCTGAGAAAAGTGGAGGTTTTAGATACATTCCCGTAGTAATTGATTGCTATAAAAAGTATGCATGGTCGAAATCACTCAAAAATTGGAGATGCAGTAACAAAAGCTATCGCCAGTGTATTGGAAGATGTGAATTAATGTGCCAAAAACTTACAATCTGATCAAGGTACTGAATTCTTCAACTCTAACTTCTCTTCGCTAATGAAAAAAAAAACATATTGATCATTATTCGATATCCACTACTGAAAAGGCAGCAATTGCTGAGCGTCTTTTCAGAACATTGAAAACTTGGCTCTACCGGGAGTTTTTACATAAAGGTTGATTAAATATTCCACTATTATACTGATCAGTACAACAACAAAGTCCATCGCACCATTTGTATGAAGTCTGTAGATATTACACCTACCACAAAGTATGACATTTATTCACAATCGCGGAAGAAACAACAACCATGGCAAAAAACTGTAGATGTGAAGAAACAAAATTGGGGATACGGTTAGAATCAGTACTCAAAAATGTTTTCGACCAGGACTACACTGCAAACTTCTCTACAGAAATCTTTATAGACGTGAAAGTAAACAGTACAGAAACAATGCAATGGACAACCAATCAAGGGTGCCGTTAACGAGGTGGAATTGAATAAAATTAAAAACAATAAAACAAAGTTCCACGCACAGATTTAGTGGAGCGAGTGCTAAAAAGGACGCCGCCTGTATGTGAAATGGCTCGAATATTCCAAAGATCATTACTTATGGATCGATGGAAGTTCATTAGTGTAACGAATTGTATTTGTAGCAATTGTCTTGAATCATTATTGAGTCCATACCTATGACAGCACATCATCTAATCAGTTATCAATTAGCTAATGAAACAAACAATATTACTAAGAATTTATTTATCGAATATTTGCAAATTGTTTCATACATTATGACAAAGGAGTAGTTAGTAGTAGTTAGAATCCAATGAATCTACTGACTAATTTCGATAACCTGCGAGAAATATTTGGCGGAATGAAATATTGACGATAGTATGCTTATAGTCTAAATTATATCTTCTCTACTTCCACAATACAAATATTTCTGTACTCCTCTGGAGTACACTTCTAACAACCAAAAACACTCACTCGAGTAACAGCCAGGTTGGAAGCAGAGGAAGCAAGATCAGAAAATCGAAGGATGGAGGTGTTTTTGCTTTCAGGTCCAGCGAACGAAAAGTTCAATAAGCGTTCCAACTACAAGGTAGGATATCAAGGAAGATGACTTCAATGTGGTAATCCTGATCATTGCTCGAGGAATTACCCAGGATATTGTTCGAAAACAATACTAATGAATTGATAAATCCACAACCATGTCGAATATGTAAAAAAAATATCTCTCGAAAAATCTTGAGTTTTATAAGGAGGACAATTATGAATAGGGACAATAAAATTGCCTTTCTCTCCAAAGAACATTACGAACAAATCCCAGAATTCATCGTGAAATCTAGTAGCTCGTCGCATATGTCAAATGATAACAATATCTTAAAGAATTCAGGAGGAATAAAATGATACTCACGAACAATAATCCCCGTTAGAAAGCAGAAAGAAAATTATTTTTTTCGTTTTTCTGGGCCTCGAACTTCCATTATTTGGAAAAATGGGAATCATCACAAGTGTTGATATAAATCGCACCTGGCTTCTCGTGATATATCAAATCTCAAATTTGTTACAGATTTTCGGAAACAACCAAGCAGAGTAATATTTCTGAAGAAGTTGTGAACACAAGATCACATTAGCCACGATAACCATCTCGATGAATATTGGTTATTGTTTTTGTTAAGCAAATAAGAGTTATACGAATTTGTGACTGATAGAACTTGTTCCATTCACATGGAACTAATTTATTTTATTGCAGAAAATTTTCGGGCTCGACTAGATATCTTCCATGCAACACTTCTTGTATATATTGCAATATATTTTTTTTTTTGTTCTTTCAGATTGTGGAATGTTGAGAGATTTCGAATAGGTATCATTCATTCTGTCAGTATATTATATTTTACATGTTAGTGTTGATGTTGTCATGTATGGAATATTTATGAAAGTCAGTCTTCTTGAAATACTGGATATATATCAATAAAACCTCTGTGGATAAAAATCACTTCTCATCTTTTATAACCTCTAGCAAAGTGTTTTCAGGTCCTCCAGCACAAGAGGGGTTCATAAATCTTCCAATTTGGTTGACTTTCACTTGGATTCTTGAGCTGGTTGCCATAAAATGACATCACGACCAAAGAAACAGGCGTAAAAATTATCTACACCATTAATTGTAAAGCGCCCTCATTGATGTTTCATGACCAGAAGAATGAAATTATTCCAGTTCCAACTGGAAGATTAATGAAGATTATATTCAATAGCTGCAGAGATGCAAAGTTGATAGTTCGATAGTTGGGAGCAACCGCAATAACTAGGAATATATTTTCGAAAGCAAAGTAAATGAAACGATTGCTGTGAAGGAATATAGGAAGTCTCTTCCTAATCGAAACGCAAACCTACTTGATAAAGACTACTACTCTCAAACTTTCAGGATTGAAGACGTTAGTTTATGACACTAGTAAACATAATATTCAAAAATAGATTATACAGAGCTCACTTGATGACTCCTTTGTCTATGCGTCATTGGCGTCGGGTTTCTTTTTTAGAAATTCGTTCTCTTTGTACAAGGTGGAAATTTAGAGCCGGAAACATTTCAAATTCTTCACCAATTATTTGGGGAATGTGAGGGACCCTAGAATTTTTTTTGTTCACCTCGAGACGTCTTTGAAAAATTTTTGATGAATTGCGTTGCTATGGAAATATCGCTATTTTATGGAATTCCGTTTTTATTTTGAGACGTGACCTTTTCTGAACAATAACAGCCACCATCTGAGTTGCAATGAGTTGTATTTCTGCTAAAGGCACCATTGGAGCACAAAAAGGGGTGGAAGGGCGGCGCAAGAAAGGTTGAGAAACGAAAACCCGTTTTTATTGAAAAAATTCAACAGTTTCATTGATCGTTACATTTGAAAAGGTGCCATGCATTCATCAATCAGTATGATGTTGATGAATTCAGAGGCGTGAAAATGAGGATTTTGTAATGTAGACAAATTAAAATTTTTGTTTCATTATTATTTTTTTTAGTTTTTACTTATTCAAGATGAGCATCCATCCAACTCATTGGCGTATGAAAGTTTGATTCATACGAAAACATTTGAAACAAATTCATTGAATGTTGTTCTTTGTGCCTGGTGGAAAGTTCAACACAACTTATCAGTGCAGATATGGTGAATATTTTAGGATTGCGGCAATAAAATTACAATAAGAGAGATGATAGACTTACCTGATGTCAAGAAATCTGTAGGAAGAGCTTTGCAAAGAGAAGAAAACAACAGTACTGCTGTTTACCGACACGGCAGAGGAAGTCAAAAAATAACAAATCCCACTGCATTTAGAAATAGGGTTTGGACCGCAAGAAGAATACGAGGGCATCTACAGTTGAATTTTTCAGAAAACACTATCGGAAGGCGACTACAAGACCAGGGATAAAAATAAAGAAAATCACATACATTGGAATGTCGTTTCAACCTGTATAATTCTAACGGCCGATTGTTAACTTGAAAGGAGACGAAAAAAACGTTTCTTAGAAGAAAACATGCGTCCCCAAGTTGCATTTGGCGCTGGTGATGGATTGACAATTTGGGCGGTATTCAACACAACGGAAGGACAACTCTTGTGGTGTTTTGAGGCAATGTTAACGTCAGAGTCTACCTGACTGATTGTCTGATTCAGGCAGTTCTTCCGCAATCATGGCGAAGATGTTAAGACGTTATCCTTACAATGCTCGCCCTCAACCGGCAGTAATCGTAAACAGGTATTTGCAAGACCTATATTCATATTTAATATGAACCGTATTTCTCCTCATGTTACCTGATTCATCTCTGACTATATACGAACTAGGATATTCCAGTTCATACCTTACAGTTCCTGATTCTCAGAGATTATCTACACCTGTTTTATCATAATATAGTTTCTGATCTGATTGTTCTCTTTTCAATTCATTTCTTATATTTGTGATGTCAATTTTTTCCAGCTGAAGAAGTCTGAAGTACGATTTGAGAAGCATCGCTTTGTTAAACTATTAGTATCTCACTATTGAAAATTTTCAGAACGGTTTCAATAATTCTCAGTTGTTCTCCAAGTTTTTTAAGATTGCCATCAAATCTATACAATTCATTTTTTTCTATACATTTCTTGAAGGGTGATTTCTGATCAATTTGTAATTAATTCAGTTGAATATTTCGGAAAACCCAAAAATCTTTTTTATCAATTGGATAATTCAATTCTTTCCTTGATCTGATATATTCTCCACCTGACTTTATCTGATTTTCTGAGATGAGGTCACAACAATATTTTATTGTTGCTCATCCTTAATCTTTCCACAAATAAAAATATCATCAAAATAAATGTAAATATATTTTATTTTCCCAAAATTTTCCATATTTTTCTTCGAAAAAACTTCTGGAACCCAAGAAATAGCAGAAGTGAGCATGTTGAAACGGTAACGTCTAAAAGAATCAATCCAGAAGGTGGCTGTTATTGTTCAAAAAAAGGTCACATCTTAAAATAAAAACGGAATTCCATAAAATAGCGATATTTCCATAGCGAAGCAATTCATCAAAAAATTTTCAAAGACGTCTCGAGGTGAACAAAAAAAATTCTAGGGTCCCTCACATTCCCCAAATAATTGGTGAAGAATTTGAAATGTTTCCGGCTCTAAATTCTCACCCTGTACAAAGAGGACGAATTGCAAAAAAAGAAACCCGACGCCAATGACCCATAGACAAAGGAGTCATCAAGTGGGCTCTGTATAATATATTTTTGAATATTATGACTAGTGTCAAAAACTAACATCTTCAATCCTGAAAGTTTGAGAGTAATAGTCTTTATCAAGAAGGTTATCGTTTCGATAAGGAAGAGACTTCCTGAATTCTTCCACAGAAATAGTTTCATTTACTTTGCTTTCGAAAATATATGAATACTATTCCTAGTTGTTGCAGTTGCTCCCAACAATCGAACTAACAACTTTGCATCTCTGCAGCTATTGAATAGAATTTCTATTAATCTTCCAGTTGGAACTGGAATAATTTTATTCTTTTGGTCATGAAACATCGAAGTTTTTATCAATGAGGGCGCCTTACAATCAATGGGGTAGATAATTTTTACGCCTGTTTTTTTGGTTGTGTCTTTTTATGGCAACCAGCTCAAAAGTCCAAGTGAAAGTCAACCAAATTGGAAGATTTTTGAACCCCTCTTGTGCAGGAGGACCTGAAACCACTTTACTAGAGGTTATAAAAGATGAGAGGTGATTTTTATCCACAGGGGTTTTATTGATATATATATATATATATATATATACATATATATATATATATATATATATATATATATATATATATATATATATAAACTTGATATATATAAACTTGACTTTCACTTGGACTTTTGAGCTGGTTGCCATAAAAAGACACAACCAAAAAAACAGGCGTAAAAATTATCTACCCCATTGATTGTAAGGCGCCCTCATTGATAAAAACTTCGATGTTTCATGACCAAAAGAATAAAATTATTCCAGTTCCAACTGGAAGATTAATAGAAATTCTATTCAATAGCTGCAGAGATGCAAAGTTGTTAGTTCGATAGTTGGGAGCAACTGCAACAACTAGGAATAGTATTCATATATTTTCGAAAGCAAAGTAAATGAAACTATTTCTGTGGAAGAATTCAGGAAGTCTCTTCCTTATCGAAACGATAACCTTCTTGATAAAGACTACTACTCTCAAACTTTCAGGATTGAAGATGTTAGTTTTTGACACTAGTCATAATATTCAAAAATATATTATACAGAGCCCACTTGATGACTCCTTTGTCTATGGGTCATTGGCGTCGGGTTTCTTTTTTTGCAATTCGTCCTCTTTGTACAGGGTGAGAATTTAGAGCCGGAAACATTTCAAATTCTTCACCAATTATTTGGGGAATGTGAGGGACCCTAGAATTTTTTTTGTTCACCTCGAGACGTCTTTGAAAATTTTTTGATGAATTGCTTCGCTATGGAAATATCGCTATTTTATGGAATTCCGTTTTTATTTTAAGATGTGACCTTTTTTTGAACAATAACAGCCACCTTCTGGATTGATTCTTTTAGACGTTACCGTTTCAACATGCTCACTTCTGCTATTTCTTGGGTTCCAGAAGTTTTTTCGAAGAAAAATATGGAAAATTTTGGGAAAATAAAATATATTTACATTTATTTTGATGATATCTTTATTTGTGGAAAGATTAAGGATGAGCAACAATAAAATATTGTTGTGACCTCATCTCAGAAAATCAGATAAAGTCAGGTGGAGAATATATCAGATCAAGGAAAGAATTGAATTATCCAATTGATAAAAAAGATTTTTGGGTTTTCCGAAATATTCAACTGAATTAATTACAAATTGATCAGAAATCACCCTTCAAGAAATGTATAGAAAAAAATGAATTGTATAGATTTGATGGCAATCTTAAAAAACTTGGAGAACAACTGAGAATTATTGAAACCGTTCTGAAAATTTTCAATAGTGAGATACTAATAGTTTAACAAAGCGATGCTTCTCAAATCGTACTTCAGACTTCTTCAGCTGGAAAAAATTGACATCACAAATATAAGAAATGAATTGAAAAGAGAACAATCAGATCAGAAACTATATTATGATAAAACAGGTGTAGATAATCTCTGAGAATCAGGAACTGTAAGGTATGAACTGGAATATCCTAGTTCGTATATAGTCAGAGATGAATCAGGTAACATGAGGAGAAATACGGTTCATATTAAATATGAATATAGGTCTTGCAAATACCTGTTTACGATTACTGCCGGTTGAGGGCGAGCATTGTAAGGATAACGTCTTAACATCTTCGCCATGATTGCGGAAGAACTGCCTGAATCAGACAATCAGTCAGGTAGACTCTGACGTTAACATTGCCTCAAAACACCACAAGAGTTGTCCTTCCGTTGTGTTGAATACCGCCCAAATTGTCAATCCATCACCAGCGCCAAATGCAACTTGGGGACGCATGTTTTCTTCTAAGAAACGTTTTTTTCGTCTCCTTTCAAGTTAACAATCGGCCGTTAGAATTATACAGGTTGAAACGACATTCCAATGTATGTGATTTTCTTTATTTTTATCCCTGGTCTTGTAGTCGCCTTCCGATAGTGTTTTCTGAAAAATTCAACTGTAGATGCCCTCGTATTCTTCTTGCGGTCCAAACCCTATTTCTAAATGCAGTGGGATTTGTTATTTTTTGACTTCCTCTGCCGTGTCGGTAAACAGCAGTACTGTTGTTTTCTTCTCTTTGCAAAGCTCTTCCTACAGATTTCTTGACATCAGGTGAGTCTATCATCTCTCTTATTGTAATTTTTTTGCCGCAATCCTAAAATATTCACCATATCTGCACTGATAAGTTGTGTTGAACTTTCCACCAGGCACAAAGAACAACATTCAATGAATTTGTTTCAAATGTTTTCGTATGAATCAAACTTTCATACGCCAATGAGTTGGATGGATGCTCATCTTGAATAAGTAAAAACTAAAAAAAATAATAATGAAACAAAAATTTTAATTTGTCTACATTACAAAATCCTCATTTTCACGCCTCTGAATTCATCAACATCATACTGATTGATGAATGCATGGCACCTTTTCAAATGTAACGATCAATGAAACTGTTGAATTTTTTCAATAAAAACGGGTTTTCGTTTCTCAACCTTTCTTGCGCGGCCCTTCCACCCCTTTTTGTGCTCCAATGGTGCCTTTAGCAGAAATACAACTCATTGCAACTCAGATGGTGGCTGTTATTGTTCAGAAAAGGTCACGTCTCAAAATAAAAACGGAATTCCATAAAATAGCGATATTTCCATAGCAACGCAATTCATCAAAAATTTTTCAAAGACGTCTCGAGGTGAACAAAAAAAATTCTAGGGTCCCTCACATTCCCCAAATAATTGGTGAAGAATTTGAAATGTTTCCGGCTCTAAATTTCCACCTTGTACAAAGAGAACGAATTTCTAAAAAAGAAACCCGACGCCAATGACGCATAGACAAAGGAGTCATCAAGTGAGCTCTGTATAATCTATTTTTGAATATTATGTTTACTAGTGTCATAAACTAACGTCTTCAATCCTGAAAGTTTGAGAGTAGTAGTCTTTATCAAGTAGGTTTGCGTTTCGATTAGGAAGAGACTTCCTATATTCCTTCACAGCAATCGTTTCATTTACTTTGCTTTCGAAAATATATTCCTAGTTATTGCGGTTGCTCCCAACTATCGAACTATCAACTTTGCATCTCTGCAGCTATTGAATATAATCTTCATTAATCTTCCAGTTGGAACTGGAATAATTTCATTCTTCTGGTCATGAAACATCAATGAGGGCGCTTTACAATTAATGGTGTAGATAATTTTTACGCCTGTTTCTTTGGTCGTGATGTCATTTTATGGCAACCAGCTCAAGAATCCAAGTGAAAGTCAACCAAATTGGAAGATTTATGAACCCCTCTTGTGCTGGAGGACCTGAAAACACTTTGCTAGAGGTTATAAAAGATGAGAAGTGATTTTTATCCACAGAGGTTTTATTGATATATATCCAGTATTTCAAGAAGACTGACTTTCATAAATATTCCATACATGACAACATCAACACTAACATGTAAAATATAATATACTGACAGAATGAATGATACCTATTCAAAATCTCTCAACATTCCACAATCTGAAAGAACAAAAAAAAAATATATTGCAATATATACAAGAAGTGTTGCATGGAAGATATCTAGTCGAGCCCGAAAATTTTCTGCAATAAAATAAATTAGTTCCATGTGAATGGAACAAGTTCTATCAGTCACAAATTCGTATAACTCTTATTTGCTTAACAAAAACAATAACCAATATTCATCGAGATGGTTATCGTGGCTAATGTGATCTTGTGTTCACAACTTCTTCAGAAATATTACTCTGCTTGGTTGTTTCCGAAAATCTGTAACAAATTTGAGATTTGATATATCACGAGAAGCCAGGTGCGATTTATATCAACACTTGTGATGATTCCCATTTTTCCAAATAATGGAAGTTCGAGGCCCAGAAAAACGAAAAAAATAATTTTCTTTCTGCTTTCTAACGGGGATTATTGTTCGTGAGTATCATTTTATTCCTCCTGAATTCTTTAAGATATTGTTATCATTTGACATATGCGACGAGCTACTAGATTTCACGATGAATTCTGGGATTTGTTCGTGATGTTCTTTGGAGAGAAAGGCAATTTTATTGTCCCTATTCATAATTGTCCTCCTTATAAAACTCAAGATTTTTCGAGAGATATTTTTTTTACATATTCGACATGGTTGTGGATTTATCAATTCATTAGTATTGTTTTCGAACAATATCCTGGGTAATTCCTCGAGCAATGATCAGGATTACCACATTGAAGTCATCTTCCTTGATATCCTACCTTGTAGTTGGAACGCTTATTGAACTTTTCGTCTCCGTATTTTTCGTTCGCTGGACCTGAAAGCAAAAACACCTCCATCCTTCGATTTTCTGATCTTGCTTCCTCTGCTTCCAACCTGGCTGTTACTCGAGTGAGTGTTTTTGGTTGTTAGAAGTGTACTCCAGAGGAGTACAGAAATATTTGTATTGTGGAAGTAGAGAAGATATAATTTAGACTATAAGCATACTATCGTCAATATTTCATTCCGCCAAATATTTCTCGCAGGTTATCGAAATTAGTCAGTAGATTCATTGGATTCTAACTACTACTAACTACTCCTTTGTCATAATGTATGAAACAATTTGCAAATATTCGATAAATAAATTCTTAGTAATATTGTTTGTTTCATTAGCTAATTGATAACTGATTAGATGATGTGCTGTCATAGGTATGGACTCAATAATGATTCAAGACAATTGCCACAAATACAATTCGTTACACTAATGAACTTCCATCGATCCATAAGTAATGATCTTTGGAATATTCGAGCCATTTCACATACAGGCGGCGTCCTTTTTAGCACTCGCTCCACTAAATCTGTGCGTGGATCTTTGTTTTATTGTTTTTAATTTTATTCAATTCCACCTCGTTAACGGCACCCTTGATTGGTTGTCCATTGCATTGTTTCTGTACTGTTTACTTTCACGTCTATAAAGATTTCTGTAGAAAAGTTTGCAGTGTAGTCCTGGTCGAAAACACTTTTGAGTACTGATTCTAACCGTATCCCCAATTTTGTTTCTTCACATCTACAGTTTTTTGCCATGGTTGTTGTTTCTTCCGCGATTGTGAATAAATGTCATACTTTGTGGTAGGTGTAATATCTACAGACTTCATACAAATGGTGCGATGGACTTTGTTGTTGTACTGATCAGTATAATAGTGGAATATTTAATCAACCTTTATGTAAAAACTCCCGGTAGAGCCAAGTTTTCAATGTTCTGAAAAGACGCTCAGCAATTGCTGCCTTTTCAGTAGTGAATATCGAATAATGATCAATATGTTTTTTTTTTCATTAGCGAAGAGAAGTTAGAGTTGAAGAATTCAGTACCTTGATCAGATTGTAAGTTTTTGGCACATTAATTCACATCTTCCAATACACTGGCGATAGCTTTTGTTACTGCATCTCCAATTTTTGAGTGATTTCGACCATGCATACTTTTTATAGCAATCAATTACTACGGGAATGTATCTAAAACCTCCACTTTTCTCAGCATATGACTGCATTTCCATCACATATATCTGCCAAAAATATGAAAACCCTTCAATTACGATTTCTCTCGGGGAAAAATTCCGCCACGCTGGCTAATGCAATTCTTTCACAATATTTTTTTAGCAACACTCATTTTTTCCTTTCTATGATGATGTTGGTTCTCACGAAGATGATAGAGCTGACTGTCCTTCCGTCCAATATATTAATTCGATCCTTCAAAGTATCGATTTCCTCAGCCAACTTGATGATCACTTCATCACATTTTTCTAAATCTGATGTCATTCATTCGTGCTGGAACTTTAATAAAGTCAATTACCCTAACACCAATCTGATATTTTTGCACTTGACGCGCGTTTTTCTGAAAAGGTTAGCATCTTCAGGAGAAGAAAATTGATACTCCATCGTTTATTTATTCGCGCATCAAAGAACACTCTTGTATCGCATAGCACTGTGATGACAGAATCTTGAACAGCGTTCAAGTTTGTTACTTCTTCAGTTTCTTCAATGTTATCATCAAAATATCCTTTGGTGACTGAGTCCTTCAACTGAGCAGGTTCACCAACATCTGATGTCAGAATGAATCAGGAATCGCTCTAAGAACAACACCTCTTCTTTGACCGAATTTATCGATTGTTGAATGCATTTTTGTAGAATCAAAATACAACTGATCAAGTTTGACACTGATTGTTCGCGTGGGAGCAATGGACTGTACTTAAATTTGTCGATACAAGAGAAAGAAATTCCACTTACCGAATTCGTCAATCTGTTTCTCGTACCAAGGCACACCTTTCCATCTGAAGTTCTATTTATAGATATATGTCTTCTGAGTAGTAGGGAAAACATGTATCCTTGGTAATTCTGCTTATCTTCTTCTGAGTATCAGGGAAAATTATGTAGGCATAGCGCGCGCACTTCAAGCTGATCACAGTACTGCTTGGTCGCAGTAATTTTTTCTGACTGCTGCTGTTTCGATGTGCCTTTTTCCGCGCACACAGTAGCTTTGCAATCTCTTGTATAAAGGGTATCGCGAGTAGAATTGATTATAAGGATACCAGATTTGGCTAGGTGAACCCAGAACTTTGTGGGCACTCAACACTGACCAAGTTTGACACATACTATCAGATATATAATGATACTGTAAGTAGACTACACCTTCTCCGCGCAATTCTTCTATCAAGGCTAAAATTTCATTATCATGTCCAGTGTGTCCAGCCAACTTCGAGCTCAATAGTAAACGAAGTCGTTCCGCAAGTTTTTCTTCAAATTTATTTCAATAATAATAAGTTTTTGGAAGGTTTCCGCAATAAACTTTCTTAATGGGTAGTTTCACTATTCTTTCGCCTCTTACTCAAAGATTTCCTTGGATACTTTCCATATTGAGTAGTGGTAAGGTAATTGCTTGATATTTTTTTTTACAACTTTTTATTATTGAAACCTGTTCTTGGTCATAGTTTTCATATGCAACTTTTGTCATCTCTAGTTTTCCATCGTACACTTTCAGATCGTTAGAAGAAAAACTCTCTGAGGGTACTTTCATCGATATCAGCTCAAATAGGCAAGGTGTGCTCTGCTAACTGCTAATTACTCCACCGCAAATCAATGAGTTTCATTCAATCATGAGGCACATTGGGCATCGAAGCCAATAAGATGTTCGAATAGGAAATATGCAATTTTCAACGTACCACCGACATTATTGGAAAACGTAAGAGATAATCGATGCATCAATGGCACTGTATGAAGTTGACTATGAAAGAATGTAAATTTCTCCTCATAGGTGAATAATGATTTTATCAGTCAGAAAAACGGTGGCTTCTGTATGAAAGTTATCCAATCGAACCCGATTGATATACAATGTCTGATAGAACAGAAATGTTGGTTGGTTTTGGCTCTTTCACACCCGACGTGGGAGCACTGATGATGACTGTTTTATTCGAAAGTGATTCTAATGTTCGGCTCGGTGCGATAAGTAAATGTTTGGATTGAACACACCTATTATCTGGGTTTTCCTATAGTTGAAATAGCAAATGCGCTACCGTAAAAATCAGTAAGGCGCTTCAGAGCGCTTTGGCACACAATCAGCCGCCCGCACAAGATTCTGTCTTCTGGGCGTACTCCAAAGAGTTTTCGGTGGAGGAAAAGAATTTGTTGAGAAAAATAGAAATGAGTTGTACTGACAAACAGATAATTCGATTGCACCGTACCCAAATAACGTGGTAGGGGATATGCTGGTAGTTTTGACAACACGTATCAGGTGTTGGAAACGATGAAATGTCATAGAGCACTATCAACTCACCAACCATATCAGAGGACATAATGACAAAATAATATAGAATGGATATAATCCACGAGCAGGTATTTCATTTCGAACTTTTTACACAAATTTGATAAGATTTCATTACATGTTTTATTCTCTAACTTTTAAAGGCTTTTCATTTCAGGGTTGGTAACAACTGATCGATTAGTGTGAACTTAGCGTTTTGGAAATAATTGTTTCATTCATTGAATGTCATATTTTCTAGGTTCTCGCTGACAATCTGTTCAACCCCAAGGGCTTCACCCCACATAACGAGACAGCAACTCGAGTTTACCGAATGTTTCCCCTCACCCACTCGTATAGATAATCATATTTGTTCTTGATCACCTTATACCTAGAGTTTCCACAAAGCAACTCACACAATGAACTCGAAGTCCTTATCGAATTGTAGGCAGAAGTACACTAATCCGAACATGAACCGTTACTAACTTGATCTTGAAGTCGGTTCGAAACTTCCAGATGTTTCTGTAGAGTACATTAACACCACTACGAAAATTAGTGAGCGTGTGGGGCTTCTTCGAACTTTTTCCTAGTCATGATGATTTTCTGTTTTGTTTAGTGAAACAACGAAAGTTTCCGATGATGACGTTTCAATCGTAAGATTATCGAAAAAATAACACCAACAATGTTCATAATTAAAATGAATCCAGCCTAACCTGACTATTTTCGTGACGAATGAAAAAAAATTGAAATCTCTAAAACCGCCTATTGGGAATTTTCATAGGAAGACATTTCAACTCCTTGACAACGAAAATGTTTTCACCAACAAGTGAGACACATTGTTCAGAATTCATCATTATCGTTCTACCCGAAATCATAAATTATTCAAAGTCGATCAGAAAAAACGGCTCCACAATTTTGTTTCTTTCACCAATGAAGTATTTCCTAATAGTTGAAATTACTACCCTGAGTAGTCAGTTACAGAAATTTTCAGTGATTCCATTTTTTTTGAAAATATTCGAGTTTGAGGAAGAAGGCAGGGAGGGGAAACGATACGGGTCTCCGAGCCTTACGATTTTTTTTCTGTTTTGGGAATATTCAGAGAGGGAGTTTTCATTGGGAAGCACTGTATGTAATTGATCTGAAGAAAAAATATCAATACCTCTCATGTCCATATCCACAAAAAGTTCGTTTCACAAACTTAGGAGAGTCGAGCATCAAGCTAAGAACACTCGTTCTGAACGTGTTTTTCCAAAGTGGGAGAGACTGCCCTCATTTCGGGTCAGTTTCCTGATTTCACGAAGAAACGTACCTGAGGAAGTCCTTTCAGTTGTAAACTAAAACCTCATCAGATACTTCCCACCTTCATCAAAATCAGCTGATTACGTGAATTCTATTGAACTTTTCTCCAATTTGGACGGAATGATTTCTAATAATACTTCACTTATAGTTTATTCAGGTGATTTTAATATTCCTAGCATAGATGGGGCCGAATACTGCTTCGATGAAAGCAACTGGGGTAATGCACAAATCCTTTCTGAACTAGTAAATAGTAATAATTTGAGCTCCTTCAATAATATCCTCAACGAAGAAATGAGAACTCTCGATTTGATTCTCAGTAACAGAAGTAATTTTGTAACCAAAAACATTCACCATTTGACATTAGAAGATAGGAAACATCCAGTATTGGCTCTAGAATTCGATGTCCTCAAAAATCGTATGATTGCCAAGAACCCAAAAACTTTTCCTCCAAACATAGTTTCAAAAAAGCAAATTTCGATCTTCTATGTGAACTATTCAGAGACTGTAACTGAAAACGCGCCAATACAGGATGTTAGCGTGGCTTCTTTTATTGTAAAATATATGAAATCTTTGACCGTTGCATTCCCAAATTCAAAAGAATCCGACAGGGTTATAAAAATTTTTCTGCCTGGTTTACGCCTAGCATCATCCGTAAGTAACGGGAAAAGGGATTCCAAAGGAAACTAAAAAATACGTCTGAATATCACTTGAATGAATATAAGAAATTGCGATCTGAACAGGTACACAATTCATACATATGCAATATTGCAATCTTTTTGGAATATGGTTAACAAGTCCAAGAAATCAAATTCTGAGAGTTCATACTTTTTAGGCTCGGACAATTCGTAAATAAAAGATAGGAATCATACTGCCAATGGTTTTGCAGAATATTTTAACTCTGTGTACGAACAAAACTTCTCAAAATACGACATAAATAATATTAAAAAACATATATCAACCAGTATATTGATGCTCCACACCTGAATTTCAATAAAATTACAGTAGATGATATTTTGAATGCCTTTAAGAAACTCAAACCAAAATAATCGGCAGGCCCGGATGAAATTCTAGGCTATATCTTTAAAGCAGCCCGTGATTATTCAATATATCCCCTGCTAGTTATTTTTCAAAAATCCCTAGATTCCAATATCTTTCCGAATACATTCAAAACCACAAAAGTTACACCAATACATAAAAAAGGCTCAAAAAATGAATTCAATAACAATAGGCCCATAGCAGTTTTAAACTGCATTGCGAAAATCTTTAGATTTATACTCTATGAAAAACTTTATTCACATATACGTCAAATGATATGTATGCAGCAACATGGGTTTTGTACAAAAAAGTCTATTGGAATAAACTTGATGCATTTCATAATCTATATTCAAGCTGCCTTAGACAAGAAATCACAAGTCGACGTGGTGTATACTGACTTTGCGAAGGCATTCGACATAGTTGTCCATGATATAATGTTGAAAAATAATTTTTCTTCTGGAGTGAGTGATGCATTGCTGGATTTTTTTTTCGTAATTACAGGATAGATGGCAAAATGTTAGCTTCAAGGGAGTACAATCTTATTCATACATGGCGAGGTCAGGCATACCCCAAGGTTCAAATTTGGGACCACTTCTCTTTCTTTTATTTGTGAATGACTTACCTTCTATTATTACATCACAGTGTTTACTCTTCGCAGATGATCCTAAAATTTTTACAAAAATAGATGATCTCAATGATTACTTTCAGTTGCAGAATGATATAGATAGAATACAGGAATGGTCCATGCGTAATAAATTATACTTCAATATTGACAAATGTTTCATCATGACATACAGTAAACACAAGCATCCAAGCCACTACATATATATCATGGGAAATAAAGCTCTGAGAAGAGTGAGTGAAGTAGTTGGTCTGGGTGTTGTATTTTCTCCAAATCTCAGCTTTCAATCCCACATCCGAAATGGTCTATCTCAAGCATAAAAATCAGTTGGTTTCATAAAACGCTCAACTCTTAACTTCAGTTCTGTTGAATCTATTATATACCTTCATAACGCACTCGTCAGAAGCAAGCTCGAATTCGGATGTTTGATTTGGAATATCTATCTCAACACAGGAAATGTTAACATAAGAGACAGTACAAAATAAATTCATCAAGTACATTTTCTATAAAAAATATAAGGCCAGTCCTGGATTTATTTCATATCAACCCTTGAGACTCAAACTGAAAATCATGAAATTAGAGTACAGGAGAATCCATCGCGGTCTTATTTTTCTCTATAAATTGATGAACAATCATGTAGACTCTCCTGAACTCGTACATCAATTGAATCTGTATGTTCCCGATCATCGAACGCGTCCTAGACGCCTCACCTTTCTGGTTAACACCACTAACGCCTTAGACTCAATATGTCGATCATACAACCAATACAATCTTGAATATGATGACTAAGTAGTAATATTACGTCGCGGGTTTTTCGGGCTTGAGGGCCGCATACACGGCCCTAGGGCCCGAAAAACTTGCGATGTATCAACACCGGCCGTGAAAGCTTACATTTTTCCAAGCAATATTGTCTTTGCACCTTACCCCTAATTATCAGTACCTAATAGTGCTATGTTGTATTATGTTGTACATATGTAAGAAACAGAAACATGTAATTAGGGCAACCTGTATGTTTCTGGTAAATAAATAAATAAAATAAATAAATAAATAAAAATACTAGGACTCATATGTTCAATAGCTCTTTTCTATTTTCTATACCAAACTTGAAAATTTGAGCAATCATTGAGTTATCAACAGTCGTATCCAATTTGAAATGAATTACTTCAATGGAAATAATAAAGTTGCTTGTCTTTGGATAGTGTAAGGGCTCTCATTTCGGTTATCTGAAATTTCAGATCATCAATCGTAGTAACCAGTACATGCTACAGGTGATATTGAACTGGAGAACATTGTGAAAACAAGAGATAAAGTTGGAAATAGAAGTTAAAATGTTATGATGAAGAAAATCGAGAGTGAGAGTGAGCAAATATGAACTGATAATAATAATGATGTAAAACCGATGGATCGGAGCATTGCTTGTGCTAATACTCATGAACCACTCATATATGCACCTTCTATTTGAACCCTCAAGTAATCGATTTGTATGAAGGAAAAAATAATTTGTTGATTTCCAATAATTTATCCGAAATCAAGAGTCAAACTTCTGGAGCTGAACATGGGCCAAATATCAATTTTGTGCAAGAAAACCTTATCCATCGCGTTGAAAATGTTGAACATTTTTAAACTTTCGTTTGATACTTTGATTTGCCAGAATCCCCTTTTCATTTCATGGAGAGTGAAGAATTTAGCACCATTGATACCTGATTGATACCTTCTTCAAGAGGTTTGAGAGAAAAATGTATTTTTCAAATGGCCTCATTCAGATCAGGTGTATCCATACAAATGAACAATTCGTGGTATTAGCCAGGAGAGTAGTTTTTTTCTGACAGGTGCCAGCCAAAACCTTCTGTGTAGGTAAATTGAGACTGGCCAGAACGAATTGTTCGAAAGATTATTTAAATGCATAATTTGTTTTTGTGGCGTATTATGATCATTGGGCTAAAACCTGGAGTTGACTGCTTGATAGTTTTATAACAACAAGATCACCCATTTACTATCAGTAGACTCACTTATCACTTTGAAAAACGAACAGAGAACAGGAGTGCCTTATATCACTTTCGAAAAAATCAATGACAATGCTAATATAAGATCGATACCGACATCTTCCAACAAACACGCAGAATCGGGTACATACCACAAAACAACGTTGCCATGATTTCTGCGAATTCAAGTGGTTTGGGTGACAATTGCCGAAAACTGATTCGTCGCTCATCTTATGTTGTTGTTTGGTTGAAGACTATTCTGACACCATACATGTTTCATATTCATTTACGAATGTTGGTTACCTTTTTTTCACTTTACTTGTATAATTTCCAATTTGGATCATATACAGCTTTGAAGTTCAATTGTAACTATTGAGAAAAAAAAAATTGACTTTGACCCATATCTTACAGGTGAATTATTAACATTATATAGTCCTTCTGAGCCTTTACTGAATCAGCCTAAAGAAACTTATCAGACGTTGAAAGAAGTGAAAGACTAGCGGAAAAACAAGGCAACGTTACAAAAACTGATGGTTCAGATAAGAAAAGCGACAAATCTTCTAAAGGATTGTACGTGGAATATTCACATGACGAAAATAAGCCTTCTTTGAGAAAATCTTCTGTCACCAGAAAAGAAAAATTGGACATGTTGATAGAGTTTTCAGATGAAGTTAAAAATTTGGTTTTCACCGTTCAGACTTTAGAAAAACATGAACTCTTGTGTAATCCAATGCTTCCACAGGAATTATTAAATGAATTAACAACATCCTATAAGTTGAATTGGGTAGAATTTATAACTGGAAAGAGAATGACAAATAAGCTTATTGAATTCCGTTCTTGGTTGGATTCGAAAGCAAATGCTGCTCATCAACTTCATTCCACAAATTTCTGAATCTTAAGCTACCAAAGATAAATATAGAAATGGAGACGTAATATCAGCTACAAAATTTGTGTAAAAGAAGTGCATTTGCTGTGAAAACGAAAATCATCCTTTGAATACTTGTCTTTTGTGATAAATAAAAGAATGTATTTTTCTTGTTTACTCCCCTACCACGGAGTTAAAACTTGTCGCAAGAGAAAGGTGTGTAACAGGAGAATTCATCATTAACTTTTACTTAATGACAAAGAATGCCATAAAACTACTTCCACTCCTCAAGAAATTGAAAAAATTGAGACCAATTGTCACATTGTCTCAGGTAGAAGAGTTTTGTTGGAGATATTGCCCGTTATCATTCCGAATGGTAGACAAGAAATTTCCACGCAGGCTTTTTTGGATGATGCGTCCACTGTCACACTTATTGATGAGGATCTGGCCAACGAGTTGAATCTTGATGGGCCTCGAAAATAATTGCGTATGCAGTGGACAAATAATCAAAGAAAAAAACAAGATGATTCACGAGTTGTGACATTTAAAACTTCTTCACAGAGTAAAAATCAAAACTCCATCTATTCGCGACATGTGAGAACAATTAAGAATCTATTTTATCTCGGCAGACTGTTAATGTTGATGAAATTTCCATATAATTTCCTCACATTGACAAAAGAATCAATTCCATGAATAACGTACAGCCAAAAATTCTTATGGAAACAATGGAAAATGGAATCATTCAGCACATCAAGACAGCCTATGTCTCGAGATGATTTAAGAGCTCAAGGAATACTGGATTGTACAATGCATAGATTTGAAAACAAATTTGAAATAGGGCTTCTATGGAAAAAAGACAATCTTGTTTTACCTGAAGCGACTTTACAGTACTGAAAGGCGGATGGACAAAAATAGACAATTTGGAGAAATGTACGTGAAAAAAATGGAAGATATGCTGGAAAAGAAATACATGTCCCCAATTCCAGATAACGAGGTAGATATAAAAAATGACAAAATTTGGTATTTGCCGTATTTTGGGATAATGATTCGAAATGAACCTAATAAATTACATGTAGTATTTGATGCGTCATCAAAATCCAATTGTGCTTCTCTGAATGATTTTTTACTTACAGGACTCGACATGTACAATTCATTGCAAACCATTGTCTGCAATTTTTGAATACGAAAATACGCTTTCACAGGAGACATAAGGAAAATGTTTTTGCAAGTCAATATCAGGGAAGAAGACAAAGTAGCTCAGAGGATTTTTTACAGGGAGATGCAAAAATATGTCAAACCAAAGGTATACCAGATTAATGTAGTATTTTTTGGTTCATCTAGCGGCCCATGCCTAGCACAAGAGGCTAAGAATAAGAATGCCAATGATTTTGAAAGAGAATTCCCCACGAAGCCATTGTCGAGGATCACTATATGGATGACTATCTGGGGGAGCGGATACCATACAGGAAGCAAAACAATTGATTAAGGATATCATATGCGTACATAAAAAGGGGGGATTCACCATATGTAATTGGATATCAAATGATCCAAGTGTTATTGAGGATATAGATGAATCACTTCTGGCAAACTGTCAAAAATGTGGAAGAACATTTTTCGTTCCGAAACAAAATTCCACAAAATCGACAAAAATATTTTGGAGGGCAAGAGAAGACCAACAAAACGAGAAATTTTAAGGTTTGTTATGTCTGTT
Source organism: Zygogramma bicolorata (assembly GCA_032362365.1). Lineage (NCBI taxonomy): Eukaryota > Metazoa > Arthropoda > Insecta > Coleoptera > Chrysomelidae > Zygogramma > Zygogramma bicolorata. The sequence continues at coordinate 218,035 of JAVJAQ010002214.1, read as the reverse complement.
ATCGATTCCCTCGGATTTCTCGCAAACTTTCTGATTCAAGGCAAAATCATTCTTCAAAACACCTGGAGGTATCAATTTCGATAGGACGATGAAATTCCAGACAGTTAGAATATCAAGTGGGAAAAATATATTGACCATCTGAAACATATGATTTCAAACTATGCAGACAATATTGTGCAATGGATCGATTCGAATGTGATATTGAATTGCATATCTTTGTGAACGCTTCTGAAAATGATTTTGTTACTATAGCTCACCTGAGATGGAGTGGCAAGGATGAAGTACATGTTTGTTTTATGACCGCAAAAACTAGAGATTCTCGACTTGGATCATTCTCGAAGAATACGGTCGATTTGAAAATCAACAACACGTTTTATTGGGCCGATTCCAAAACAGTACACTCCTGGATTCGATCAGAAGCTCGTCGTTTCGAAATGTTTGTTTCAAAGCGTGTTGGAGAAATTCAAGAATTGACGGGTATTTACGAACGACGGTTTGTTGGTTCCGAAGAAAATGTAGCCGATGAAGCCACAAAACAATACCCGAAAATTGACTTTCCATGTGGTAGCAGATGATTGATTGGCCTGAAATTCCTACATTCGGGTTCAGAATCTTGGCCCCAAGACGACATTGAAACTGATATGGACGCAGAAGCTATGGAAATGAAGGAAGAAACAGTTTACTTCAAGTGGAGAAAGTGAGGAATATATTGATTATTACAGATCCTCAAAGATTCTCGAAATGGCGAAGGTTGCTGAAATCTACAGTCTGGATCTACAGATTCGTCTATAACTGTAGAAGTACATAAAAAAAAGTAACGAATTAGATGTACAAGAGATCAACTATGCTGAAATGAAGTTACTCGAAAGAAGTCAACGTGAAACCTTTGAAGATGAATTATTGTTCAATCTTGAAAGGGGAAAGACATTTCAGAAATCGAGTGGGATATTCAATTTGACGTGCTTTCTAGATGAAGATGGATTTATTAAATTGGGAGGCAGACAGAACAATCCTCTGCAACTCGATGAATGCCTGAAGAAACCAATAATAACCACAACATAGAATCACTAAACTCATAATACAATATCACCACGAAAACTTCAATCATCATGGCCAGGACATTTTATTCGATACCTTGAGAGAAAGGTTTTGGATTTTACGAATGAGACAGGCAATCCGAAGTTGTTGGGCGAATTGTCAAAAATGCAGAAATCGAAAGTACTACGGTGAGAGCTTTCATAAAAACCGGTAACAACTCTTTCGGGTCCATCGAAATAACAGTGGAAAGGGGTTATGAAAATTGGTATGGCGTAATTTTCACTTGCATGGTCACACGAGCTGTGCATTTAGAGATTGATCAAGACCCAAGCACAGATTGTTTTATACACGTTTTCAGACTATTTCCCGAAGGAGTTTACAGTGATAATGGAACAAATTTCAAAGGAGCAGGAAGAGAGCTACGAGGAAATTTGAAAAGACTTGAGCAGGAAAAAATCACGCAGTTTTGTTCGTTGAATAGGGTGAAGTGCTTTTTCGACCCACCATTGGCTCCGTTCATGAAAGGAGCATGGGAAAGCATGATGAAATCTGTGAAGAAAAATGTATATGAAGCTCTCAAAACAAAATATCCACAGAAATATGTCCTCAGAACCATTTTCGCTGAAATCGAGAATATTTTGAACTCTAGACTCTTGACTCACGTACCCACTGATCCCGATGATCCAGAGGTCACTCCCAATAATTTTTTGATTGGTGCCTCATATTCCGCTTCACCATGTGCCAAAACTGACGAAAAGGATTTGCATTTACTGAATAAATGGAAGGCACCACAGAAGATAACGGATATATTCTGGCAGAGATGGGCTAAGGAATATCTGCCATCGTTAGCATGACGCTCCAAGTGGCACGAGAACCATGAAAATGTCAAAATTGGAGACATTGTTTCATTATGTGATCCAAACAGCCCACGAAATGTTTTTCCCAAAGGAAGAATTTTCAACATCTACCCAGCTCAAGACCAAAGAATAAGAGTGGTGGATGTCGACACAGCTGCAGAGACTGAATTCAGGAGAATAGCTTTGAAGTTCAATTGTTGTAACTATTGAGAATGAAAAAAAAATTGACTCTGAGACGAATATTTTCCTTGTTTGATACCGGATTCGAACCTATATCTCACAGATAAATTATAAACAATACATCTTTTATAATTACTTTGTTGGACAAATCTTTCAACAAGTTTTCAATTAGTACTATAAGATTACTAAACTTCGAACTATTCATTTCCATACATGGAATGGGATGGATTCACTTCAACAATTTGGTGCTTTCTCGAACATAAATGGAAATCACCATACCAATATACTACGTATCTCCTTACCCAATCAAGTTTTCCCGTGTTCTAATGATACTAGTCGCAACTCGTGGAATTGGAGATACTGAGAGACTGAGGGTTATGAAAGTAGCATTACATTAACCCACCCCTAACCAGATGACCGGAGGAAATGTACAGTACTCAACTTAATTATTCGATGAATACTTGTATGACTATGATTTCTGTTCCCAACATATTTGAATAGAAGCATTTTCAAAAATGTATCTGCTATGTTGATGAGTCATTCGTGATTTTCCATCACATCTCACGAGTAGGTATCCAAATGAAATAGTATCTACCTACCTCATGGAAATTAATCTGTGGCAAGTGTAAAATGCAGCTAACTCATGCGGAATTGATATTCAATCCGAATTCAAGCCAAGGAATTTCATTATTTATTGAATGATGCAATCGTTGTTCTCTCTTCCTCCTGAATGTCTATTTTCATAGAGGTATAGGATAGTTTGCCAACTTAAGAAAATATTATTCGGAGGGATAGTTGGCATTACGGAATTCGTTTTCAAGTTATGTCTAGATTTTCATCTTTTGGCATCGTGTATAAGTATTGAAAAAAGTTACAACGTCCGTGAGAAAAATGGGAGAGAAGATATGATTTGGAAACGAAGCTACTTTAACGTTCTGTCAAACTGACAATCAGAAATCTGCGCTTATTTCACCCTTGACAAAAGGAAACTATGTCGTACATTGTCAAATTAATGGAAATATCGACATTATAGTGTAGAATGCATAAAAAATTTATTGGGGTTAGCTTTCTAATAATTTTCAATATTAGGCAGTGCAACAACTACCTGCAAAGTTTCTTGGTCCGGTGTGGACTTCGTCTGTTACTAATAGTTATTCTTTTTATTCCATCGTTTAGAATTCAATCGGAATGAGTAGTAGTAACAGACAAAGTCCATATTTGACCAAAAAAATTTGCAGGTAGTCGTTATTGTAGATCATCATATGAATGACTCATCATTATCTATTGGTCTGGCACGTCCGCCTTTCAGGCTAAAGACCGGGGTTCAAATTCCCGTCAGGACATCGTGCTGGGCAATCACACGTTGAGAGGGAAAGCCTTGTTGATCCATTGCTCGCACAATTTTGGAATTTTGAGGGTTGTCATTCACACGCTACGTGTCAAGCAAATTCCATTTTTGTACAAATGATGTTTGTTTCAATTGCGATCTGAGTTTCAAATAAGGTATCCAAGTTGTAGTGAAGGAGAGAGGGGTACAGACTCTCCAGGAATCTAGTGTAAAACGGGGAAATCGTGGGTAACTGTTCATACCGCATGCCAGAAGGATTATAATAATGAAAAATTGATCACTGCTGCTTTCTGATCGGTTTTTAAAGAATACATACAAAATCACTACGGTCAAAATACAGTGTTTTCGAACAAAATTCGCCTGATTTCCACGCTAGAAAAAAAAACTGATGAGCAAGTTGAAGGAGATGCCGATGTACTGATTGTGAACACAGCGATTTCTGCTTCCTTATAATTCGACGCTATTTTCTTCGAGGGTGAAGATAACATCTACCTACGCAACTCGGGGTGTGGAAATACTGCTGGAAGAGTGTATTCGGTGAGGAGTTTGAAGGTGAAAGAAGCAGCCGAAAACACACATTGAGTAATTGTGGCGTCATCCCTTTTCAACCAAGCAAAACCAAATTTCTCCAGCTTAGTATCACTACTTTGATTCGGGTTTGAAGGTCGTCGTTTTTTTGGAATTTCTTCCTGACGTTTCTCTGGCGCGAATGGCTAGCTCCTTAAGAGGCTAATACATCTGGAGAAACTTGCCACTCATGCCAGCGAAACGTCAGGAAGAAATTTCAAAAAACGGCGGCCTTCAAACCCGTATCAAAGTAGTGATACTGAAAACCTCGTCCGCGAAAGCCTCATCCACTTTCTCCAGCTTGTTAGAAAAAACAATGAACTGAATGACATCATTTACCCCCTCAAAGATCCGAATGCCAAAGTAGAACCCTCTAAGACGCTAGAGTACGGTTTATCGTTGCTTTCTATGGTGGAAACATGGAGAAGGAAACCTTGGATGATATCCGGTACCAACGGTTTGTTAAATTATCAATGTAGAACAAATTCATTCAGGCTTTTTCATCTCCTACGAAGGTCGCGGCACGATGCCAAATGTTCAGGACAGCTCCTGGAGCTCTTTTGGAATGTCATTTTTGCAATTCTAAAAAGGGATGTGGAGCCGCATGTGGCTGCAGGAAAGCTGGCTAAACTGCGGGTTCTGCAACTGCAAACCCTGTGAAAATGTACCAGAAATTGTCCTCGGCAGCTGAAGCACAGATTCACACGGCAGACAACGGAGATGACTGTAACATTTGTGACATCGACAGTGACGACGATGACGGAGACACCATCAACCAACCCGGACCGTCAAGAAAGAAATAAGCGAATCAAACTCGGACAAGACCAGGCCTTCTGGGGATACCACAATAATTGAAAGCAACAAGCTCTCGGCTCTACCTCCTGTTGGTGTGGAAATGAGTTAGCTTCGGATTTACAAAATGAAACAATTATGCAACGAATAGCTACAAATAATTTCTCGAAATGAGAGAAACAAGGATTTATTTATGAAAAATTTTCAAGTTTCGTCCGCTGTAACTCGCCACCCATCAGTCGAAAAAAATTTCAGGAAATTTTGTCTTCTCCAAATTTGGATGGAACATTCTTGTCGTGGAATCGACCGTTGAGGAGTTAAATCAGCAAAAAACATTTCTCGTACCTTCAAACCAAGATGGCGGATCACGCTCCCCCTTCCCCAATGTCAAAAACTTATACCCAATAATATATCCCAAAATCTACTTCACTTTTTGAAAGGCAAAAACAACACCCTAGGACTAGAGTTTGATTGAAAACGAATAAGTTCAGTTATTTGATCACCTTGGAATTCATGATAAACTATGTAGCCTATATTGCTGTAAAATCGCCTTCATTTCAATTAAAATCGATCCTGTCGTTCGTTGTGATATTTTGTTCATAGAATTTTATTTCATTCCACAGTTCCCTTTTGTATCAGCCTTCACATCGATTACTTCCTGCTTTTGAATCTTTTCCTGCATCTCACAGATGTTTGAAATGTATAACTGGAAATGATCAAAGGGCGTGCTTTGAGTCGCTAATGTACTTTCTATTAACTCGACAGAATTCATCAAATTTCCGTCGCTATATTAAAATCAATTGCTTGTTCTTGACGGCATTCGATAAACTAATTGAAAACATTTTTTCCAGCAATAATCAGTCAAAGGTACTCTCGAACAATTACTGCATGGAGTTCTTCCAAAAAATATGAATAAAAAAATGCAAATGAATCCAAACAAGAAGGTTTGAATGGATTTTTGCTAAAAAAGATGTGAGAGTGAGTACACTCACTTTTCAATATATGTTCATAGTACTTCATTTTTCTCCATTAACATCTTTGACTCTGCTATTCTATACTCAATATTCCATTTTTTTTGTCACAAAATTATTGATTTGATTTCCTTACTCAATTTCTCTTCCTTGTGGGTTTTGCCTCTTCCTCTTTCTTCCTAGCAACAGGTTTCAATAGTCAATATACAAAATGGATGTCCTAGACAATACCAACTGGGCCCTATTAGTGTCGTATGATTCAAAAATAATGACACCTAGATGTTAATTTCTTAACTGACAGCTGTCACTTGTCTGAATTCTTACTGCTAGAAGGAAGCACATTATTGCTGTGAATCTGTGTTTTGGTTGCCTAGACTTCAACTTTTTTCAGTTTTTCGTATTGATGAAAATAATCATAAGGAATTTCCAGCTGTTGTTCAACAGGGAGAGAAAGCATTGATTTTAGGTTCGCATTGTAGTCTGGGGTCAATTGAGAACTCCTTGTTATTGTGTCGAGCTTTTGGAAAGTTTAATCAGGACAACTGGAAATGATTTATAACTCCGGGCGTTTTTCTTCTCAAAATTGATAGGTGTCGGAACTTTTTTGTATTGAATAATCCAATCGTCAGTGCTGGGTGGATCAGCATCACTATCTTTCCTTACCAAAATTGTCCTATCGCAGTTTGTAGAAACGTTTAGTTGAATTTTTCAAATCGGATTCCCTATTCATCGAATCTTTTTCTTTCTTGTTATGTATCATCTCAAAACATACCCTTCGATATATTATCTTTAATATCTAAAATCCCAGTGTAATTGTAATCCATCTTGCGATCTAACCTATTGACGTCTTCAAAAAGTGCACAGAATGAGACGTTCCTTATGCTAAAGGAGCCGTAAAATCTGAGAATACCTATATCATGATATTTCTTTAGCATTGCGTTTTCGACAATTATTTCGGATTTTTACTTGAATTTTGTAAATCGAATTCATAATTCATCGAATCTTTCTCTTCATTGATGTGTATCATCTCGAAACGTACGCTTGAAAATATTATATTAAATTTCTAAAATGCCAGTGTTATTGTAATCCATCTTGCGATCTGACCTATTATTGACGAGAAGCTGTAAGTATCTGTGAATGTATCGTAAGACATTTCCTTAGCATTCCGTTCTCGAGCTGTTGAACCGCGTTTGGAATCGTGGTTTCTTTGACGTTTCAGCACCAACTTTGGAATAATTATCAAGACTTTTGCGTCCTCATCAGAAAAAAGTTAAAATTGAGCCCCTACGCTTCTATTCACCAGGTGTGGTTCTGCTTTAATTGTATTCTTGTGTTGAAAGTTTCAGAAGTGCATGAGCTTCAGTTAAGTGGGAGAAAAATCGTTAGGTGGGTTCATTAAATATTTCCAATTGTTGCTATTTTTTATCCGATAGATATATGCAGTTCTATCAGGTCTCTTCATAACAAACTTGTATATAACAGGCCATACAGAAATGAATGTTGGATTCGGAAATATTATAACTGACTGGGGGATAATGTACACACTGGCGAGAAGTTCTGAACAAACCCTGAAACTGTTTCGTGTGAATCAACATGTGGAAGTTATACGGTGCCAAACATCACCGTCATAGCGTGCAAGCGATAAAGTTGTAGGAATTGAGTACATTTTTCCTATGATATTCATTATTTCATTAAAACAGACCATGGTGAGCATTCGTCAACTTACCACTCACTCACGTTCTTCGCACGATTTTTTTTAAGAAGTTGTAGGTAATTCGATGGACTACAAAATCCAGATATTGGTTATTTCAGTTCATAATTCATTATAACAAATACCGGGTGGGTATTTCAAATTCGACTCTGACCATTGAGATACCAAAAACTATAGGAGATAAAAAACAGTCAAATTGGGTACGAAATTTAGTACAATGATTTTCATTCTTCTATATTACTCAATATAACGAAATATTCAAAAACAAGTTTAACATTTCCATTCTTACTTTTTCTTTGCTACATGGCGCTCTTTGATTTTCAAACCGACGTTTCGTCTTTCAACTACCATCTTCGACACTAATTTTTCCGAATGAGAGCCATATTTGATTTCTCTGATTTTCAAAAGCTCCTTTCCTTTTTTTTACGATGTGACACAAGTTGCCGTTGTTTTTACATGATTCCGGCGTTGAGAAAGACGTTTCTTGTCAGTAGTAGATTACGTGATTTTTCAAACAATCACATTTAAATTACATTTTCAATGGTTGTGAATCCCTATTCTCTATCGAGATTGACGAACAAAGCAAAACGCGACATGATAAATCTCTGTTGAAGAGACAGTATCAGAATTCAGATATGTATCTGTGTATGTATCCCACAAAATGACAACTCCATCAAACTTTGTTCAAATTTATAGATATAAAACGCGCTGAGTTTGGTTCGTTTGAGAAACCAAGAAAATATTATTGGAATGTAATCAATGACGGAAAAGAGCAAATTCAATAACTTAAATAAAATTAACGTTGAATTATTATCACGAACCTTTCAACAAAAATAAAGATTATTCAGATGAATGAAAACCCGGGTTAATCTACGCGTCAAATTACCATTGATGCTTCCTACCAAACGATTATTTGGAGACATCTTTAGAGAAGTGGTTTCAGATGTTACAGAATTCACATATCTCAAAAACTACACCCAGGTGATTGTAATTGGCTACTGAGGAGACCCAATTTTCCATCTTTTCCAATGAATGTGCTTTGTGCAGATGAAATAACTTTCACAAATTGTAGAATATTTGGTGGAAATGATATTTGAATAGTAAACGGAAAGAAGTATTAGGTATCAGTTTCTGATATCAACTCTTGGTGACTATTTGGACGATTTTCTATTGGCTGGATATCGTTGTATATAAACGATGAGATTGGAACCTTTGGTGTAAAAGTTGAAACTTTTCCTAGAAATCAATTACCCTAACACCAAACTGATATTTTTGCACTTGCGCGTTTTGCTAAAAAGGTTAGCATCTTCAGGAAAAAAAAATTATCATTTTTCATTTCCAATAAAATTAATACAACACGAAATTGGCGTAGAAGAAGGAACTTATCTTCTAACAAAAAACACTTCGATCCGGAGTATTTGAATGCGTTCGAAAGTATGAAAAACTCAGTATGATATTTTATTTAAATTTATTCTCATTTCACTCAACGTTTAATACAGGTAATATAGAGGATTTTGTTTTGCAAAATTAGGCAGGAGTTATTTTATTGCATGGATAGTTGCAGTCTGACGTACCTAACCAAAAAACACAAAATACCTACGAAAATGGCGAACGGAAGTGCCGCCATTTTGTGAAAAACCGTTTGGGCCTGTATCTCCGTAACCGTGCACTTTAGGCCCACAATTATAGAGGCCTTTTTTATAGATAATTTTTAATTTCCTATCTTTCTATTCGAAAATTTTTTTTGTAGCACTTACCGTTCACGACTTATATTATCATTACTTTTTGTTTATTCACTTTTTTACCGATATCTCTTTGAATAATTGTTTAAACAATAAATTGTTCGAAATAAAACTTTTGGATCGATAAATTTTCTACAACTTTTATTTGAAACTTTTTTCTCTAAAATTAATATTTTTGAAGTTACAACGCGTTCAATGTTGTACTGCCGAGTACAAGGTTATTAAGAACGAAGTATGCGTAGCGTAATGATGCGAATCCGATACATAATAAAAAAAAATTTATTTTAGAATTTTTTTGATTTAATAAATAATAAATAATTCAAGTTCTTACCTGCAAGAAATAGCGAATACCCATTAAATTTTTTTTTGTATTTTCTTTTATACAATTAAATATTACTATAATTAATTTAAAAACTACTGCCATAATTAAACACGCAAATAAAAAAATGAAATATTTATTGAAGAATATATGTGAAATTTATTTTACAAATGTACACCAAAATGAATCATATGTCTTCTCTGACTCTTTGGCGTTTCGATGGTGGTGAAGTTTCGATGTTGGTTACATTCTCCTCTTCCTCTTCGAATAAACAGAAAATTATTTGTTTACAACCTCACTTTACTGATGTAAGTAAATCATTTTAATCATTGAATTAACAAAACGAATAAAAAATGAAATAAAAAATCTAACAATAAATTTTTTAGTTTTTAACTGATTATCAAAATACTTTTTTTTTCAGTAGCCAGGTCGATTAACATGCTTTCATGTTGCCTCTCTCCTCTTTCGATGCTAGCTTTCATGAGACTTTGGATACGTTTCTTTTGGACCGATATTACATCTTCTTCGCCTAACGGCTCATTACAAATAAAACAGTTCTCCATTTAAATTAACTTTCACAATATCTTCACAAAAATTAATTATAAGACGTACAAATCTGCCACACGTAAATATCGCTGTTAGATCTACCGTAGCACAGACTAATATAAGCATACTGAGCATAAGAATGCTCACTATGGTCGTCACCACTACCCCTCCTTCGGTTGAAAATGTAGTTTTTGGAAGGATCGGACTATATATATATATATATATATATATATATATATATATATATATATATATAATATACAAAAAGTAATAATAATATAAGTCGTGAACGGTAAGTATAACGAAAAAAATTATTGAATAAAAAAGATAGGAAATTTAATTATCTATAATAATAATTGTGGGCCTAAAGTGCACGGTTACGGAGATACAGGCCCAAACGGTTTTTCACAAAATGGAGGCACTTCCGTTCGCCATTTCTGTAAGTATTTTGTGTTTTTAGGTTAAGTACGTCAGACTGCAACTATCTATGAAATGAAATAACTCCTGCCTAATTATGCATTATGGACACGAGTAGCTCGAAGAAGGCAATCACGCGATTGCATTTGACGAAAGGGAAGTGATTGACAGAACGCAGAGCTACTATCCCAGGTTACACAGAGAAGCGATTGAGATTCACAAACACAAAGACAATTTCAACCGAAAAGAAGAAGGCATACACATCAACAAAGTCTGGTTACCAGCTCTAAAGCACACACGGCCCAAACCAGTCAATAAGAAACAAGCCACGCCCATCTCCAACACAATAACATCGGACGTCGAACAGGAGAACAGGTATAAAGCCGATCATAACGTCAATGAAGTAGTATCTACTGTGAGAACGAGATCATTGCGTCCGTTACCTCACTTTGATAATGCCTACCATAGTCGTAGGCGAAACGTCAGGAATAAAAACCTGTGAACCACGGCCATCAAACCCGGAAAACACCCAAGGATCATTATTTGTGTTGTTGAAAGTGCCCCAGATAGCAAAATATATTCTATGAATATATCTGAAATAGTTTTTATGGATATTGCAACATCTTGAATGAGCCAGGAATACATACATCCTTTATAAAATATTCCTTGGAAATGCTACTGGAGAAACATTGGAATATATTAAGATTGTTTCTGATTATTGTATGGATACCCTGAATATTCTCAGAATGTTCGTAGCATATTAGATTGAAAACATCATTCAGAGAATGTTTATAGAATATTTGAAATAGACAATGAATATTTCAAGAATATACAAAAAAAATATTCGTGAAATATTGAGAAGGATATTTTTCGAGAATATATCAGAAATATTCCACATATTCTTGGAATTTACACGTATATATAATAAAGGTCAAGCATAGAGTGGATTATACAGTCGATGGATAGCATTCCATATGTTTTTATTTGAGGCTACACTTTTCGTTAACATTACAACATTTTTAGAACTAAAAATGAAATGCAATATATATATATATATTATATATATATATATATATATATATATAGAAGTTCGACAAATTGAAAATCTATTTTTCTCATTTCTTCAAACAGTGCAGATCTCTGTAATTATCTGTCCTAGAAACAAAAATCGAATTGTTAAGTATAGGAAATTTAATTCTCTACAACAGTGTATATAACTCCTTTCTAGCTGAAATGCACCTAAACTCAAATGCGAAAATTCGAAAAAATTGACTATTTTCTAAAGTTTTTCAATATGGTGTGGCGCGAAGTAGGGGGAAGGGAATTTTGAATTTTGAACACTCAGTAACCATCCTAGACAACATACCAGAAATTCAGAAACAACGGTCCCTCTGTGAGGTAACCCTCTCTCTGCTCACTGGATTATAATCTCTCGAAGGGATTTCTTCAGTTGAAATAGTTCGAAATCGAGAATGCAAGATATAGATAATTTGGGATTACAATTTTTCAGTCAACGCACCAGATAGATAGATAGATAGATACTTTATTAGTCTCTTCAGATTGTGTTAACAACATGAGACAAGTCAAACAAGGTGCGAACATTAACAATACAGTCACTTTACATTCATAAGATAAAATACATGGAAATAAATATATTAAAAGCTCATTACAAACCAATTACTCTCGTTAAAAACTAATTACATCATAGTGAAGTTTAGCTATGGTCATTGATATAATCATCTAAGGTATAAAATGCTCCTCGGATCAAATGTTTTTTCAACATCTGTTTAAACATTTTCGAATTTGTTTCTGATTTAATATTTCCAGGTAACAGGTTGAATAGATAAGCTCCAGCATATGAAGGCGATTTTTTGTGCTGTGATCTGATTATGTATTGGAGATGAAAGTCATTTTTTTTCTGGTATCATATGTGTGGTACTCGCTATTTTTATGCAGTTTTCCTTTGTTGGTGAAAGTATATATTAAAAGCTTGTATAGATAAATAGAAGTGAGTGTCAAAATGCTGTTGTTGGCAAATACGTTTCTACACGATTCCTTATGGTCAAGACCGAATATCATTCTGATAAACTTTTTTTGGATTATAAAGACTCTAGATGTTTCTGTGGACCTTCCCCATACAATAATGTTGCAGCTGATAGTGCTATATACCAGTGCATAATATAAATTGATTAGATAAGACTTCTGAAAATTCGACTTCAGCGTGTGGAACGCATAGTATAGTTTGTTTAGTTTCTTACAAATAACATCAACGTGTTTGCCGAATGCGAGTTTATTGTCAAGTTCTAGACCCAAATATCGTACTGATTGTGATGGACTTACTTCTATGCCATTGTTATTTATTGTTAGATTGAGAGTAGACCTGAGGGGACTTGTGAACTCTATGAATATGGTTTTTTGGGCATTGTTAATGAGGTGGTTCACCCTACACCAGTGTGTGAATTCTCTTGTGACCGATCTAATTTTATTTTCTAGATCAATGGCAGTATCAGCTGCAACAATGATTGCAGCGTCATCTGCGTAAGTAAATGTGCGTCCCTGTCTGATGTGACCAGGTAGATCATTGACATAAAGCAAAAAGAGCAGTGGCCCAAGCACGCCGCCTTGGGGAGTGCCAATATTGATGTCAAAATCATCAGATAGCTCATTCTCTACTTGCACCCTGAGAGTTCTGTTAGATATGTAGGATACAATCCATCGTTGAATTGGGCCTCGTATACCTATGGCCTCCAGTTTAGTTTGTAGAAACTCGTGCTTTATTGTGTCAAATGCACGAGACAGGTCGAAAAAAATCCCACCTACGAGTTTATTTTCATTAATGTTATCGTAAATATATTGTGTTAAATCAGCAGATGCTGTCTCCACTAAGTGATTAGCTCGAAATCCATGCTGAGAGGAATTTAAGATGTTTTGCTTGTTTACATAGGCAATAATTTGGTTGTATATTGCTGTTTCCATTACTTTTGAGAAACAGCTGAGGAGGCAAATCATCCTTTAGTTTTCGACACATTGGGCATCACCTTTCTTGAACAGTGGGATTGATTTTGTGATTTTCAGTAAACTGGGGAACGTACCATTTGTTACCGAGTTGTTTATAATTGATGTTAAAGCACCTGATATTATATCAACGGATTCTCTCAAAATTATTGTCGGAATTCCATCAATGCCAGTGGAAAATTTTTTCTTGAGGTTGAGGATTATATGCTTTATGTCATGTTCACTAACAGGGGCGAAAAACATTGAATTTGAACTCATTATGTCAACTTTTGTACACGTGCCTTGGGGTAGATTTAAAGAGTCTATTTTTTCTCTAACAGAATCAGCAAAATGGATTCCAAAAATATTTGCTATTTCTTTTTTTCCTGTAATGATATCATTATTGTGATTAAGTGTGATTTCCTGTTTTTGTTTTGTACGGTTTGTTTTGTTGTTAACTAAAGTCCATAGTGTTTTCATTTTATTGTTGGAATTATTGATTATATGGGTATGATAGTTTTTTTTCGTAGTGACGATGTCTCTGTCAATTAGCTGTTTTGTTTGTTTGTAATATTCGTGTATTAGCGGATCATTGGTGTGTTTTCGTAGCCAATTTAGTTGTTTTAAATCATTAAGCTGTGCTTGGAGCTCTTTCGTGAATGGGACCTTCTCTGATTTGTTTTTGTTTTGTGCTTTCACAGTTTGCTTGGGCATTGCTACGTCAAAGCACCACTGAAAATGTGTTAGAAAGTTATTGAACATGACATCGACATTCTCCTCGCGCTCATATGGAAAAACATCTGTCCTAAGCAATGACTTGAATTCCGCAATTGATTGATCGTTGATTTTTCGCGTGACAATGTACTTGGTATTTTCAAATTTGTTTGTTGTATTCCGTATTGAACTTTGGGCAAAGTGATCTGAGACTCCTATATCATAGACCTCACAGGAAATATTATCTAGGTTGGTTACTATATAGTCAAGACCACTAGATGTTATTTTGTCTCCATAATTTGTCACGCGTGTTGGGTCAGTATACGGCAAGTTAAGGTGAAACATTTCGAATAAATCAAAAAGTTGTTTTTTTGAACGGCTATTTCCTGTGAAGTCTATGTTGAAATCTCCGCATATTATCATTTCATTATATTTCCCTGATATGTGAGTCAAAATGACATGCAACTGATCAAGAAATACATCTACATTAGAGTCATTTGATGAACTCCGATACAGAGTGACTATACATAGTTTTTTATTTACCTCTATAGCAGAGCACTCAAAGTGGAATTCGAGTGAGCAGTTTAACAGATATGGAATGGATTTGCATGTGTTTACATCGAGAAATTGCGACTTCACGAAAATAGCGGTACCACCATGTTCCTTATGAGTTCTACAGAAACTTGAGACTAGGTCATAACCTGTTACCTTTGAGTTCATCAGTTTTTCCTCACACATCCAGTGTTCGGATATACACACGAATGTTGGGCTTTTTGTTGCACAATACATTTCAATTATATTTATTTTATTTGTGAGACTTTGGCTGTTTACATGCATTAACTGAATGCTGGAATTTATTGGATATTTTGGGTGGTTCTTGTTGAGGATGAGGCTGCTTCCTGAAAATTTTCATCTTGTCTTCGGAGGTTGTCAAGGAAACGCTGACCCTTCTTGAAATTGAAGCGACTGAAGCAAATATTTTTTGGCCAGAAATTCGGATCATAGACTTGATCAAGTAGCTTTGGATCAAGTCCGACCATGAAAGCTTGATTATCAGTTCTAGGATTTTCGATGACTAGCTTTTTTACATAAACGTCAGTGGTGTTTGCGTGCTGTTCTATATATTTCTTCAAATTGTCTACTTTTATTATGTCCGGAACCTTTGAGATGAATAGCCAGATTTTTTTCCTCCTTCTTTTCCTTGCAGATTTTCATCAGCTTGACCACTCCCTACTTTATGAACACGTCTTTTTTTGTGTCTCGTTATCGTAGTGAAGCTCTTTTCCAGGTCCACATCTTCATTGTTTCTTGGTTGAGAGGCCTCACTGTAGTGATTTTGATCATTCATCGCCAGCTTTATCACTTCATCAAATTTCTGTTTCGTCTGTATTTCCAGAATTTTGGCAGATACCTGGCTTGTCGAAAAACGAGATTCATCCTGTATATCGGGATTTCGATCGGCGCGGTCCACTGTCTGTGATAAGTCAGTTGGTTTTTCAGAGGATCTCTTCTTTTTCATTCGTGAACTTTTTGTAGGGACGTCTGATTGTGTACTTTTTTCGGGTACTGTATTGATGATCTGAACTGGTTTCGTTTGTTTTGTTTCTAAGAGTGCAATTTTCTCGTGCAACATCTCTATTAATTTTTCTTTATCAGCAATTATTATATTTTTATCATCAATCATTGCTCTGAGTAGTCGGTTTTCCTCTTCTACGTAGTTTTTTTCTAAGGTCTGTAGATCACTTGTTAGTGGATTTGTGGCGTGCTTACAATCGGAGTTTTTTTGCTTCCTGGATTGTCTAAGACATGCGGGATGAAAAAATTCGAAGCACTTTATGCACTGCACTTTGGTCACAACTTTTTTGGAACAATGTTTACAGAATGTATCAATTTCACTTGGAATAGGTGACGGAGAACATTCATTCGTCGCCATCTTGGTAGATATCCATGAAGATCTGAAAACTTTCATCTATTTCAGAACTGTGATATATATTATCGAAACTGATATCTGATAGCATCTGGGAAAGCTGTTTTAAGCTGTGCCCTGAGACATCTCTATATGCAACATCAGACTGTTCAACAATAATACCTTCATCTAGGGGCATATTTCATGCATCTTGCTGTGAATAATATTACCCAGATCTAAGAAGCATCAACCATGTTTTTCTTTTCCGCTTTATTCTCTTCTGAGGTTGAAAAACTAGAAGTGTTATTTTTCTCACTCTGAATAACGTTTGTAATATACTCAGTACTGGCACTCATTTTTTTGCGATCGTTTTTCAATTGCCTGTAACAACTGTTTTGTTATCGATTTCAACGAAAACACCCAAGTTACAAAAAATTTTTGGATGCCATACCCTACAGTTATTTTGAATCAAATTCTATGAAAATCTCGATATGCCAAAGAAGCAGATATCCCAGTTGATTTCATCTCATTTCTTTAACAATGCTGATATATTATTATATTATCACACCGAGTAATGTTTTGTTTTTTATTTTCTCAGTGGCACTTGACAGAAAGGCAATTTTCGTGATTCTATCCCAACTTGACTGTAACTTCATTGTTATCAATGCAAAAAATGTTTATATTTTCATTTTCCATTTTCCGTTTTTTTCAATTATTTTGAATCGAATAATTTAAAAAGTTCGATCGAGTATTCAGGCGAACTCATTTACAATTGAGGATTTTATATATTATTCAGATATAAGTAACATTATTTGCAGGTCAAATCAAAATTTCGTAATGACGGGCATTTCAACCAGTTGAAAAACATAAGGAAGAAACGAACTGTCTATGCTGTTTGAATGCCATTATTCTTTGGTGGATAGATTCTCTCTTCGTAGTTTATTTAGGTTCCTATTTTGGTTGAGAACCCAAATAAACTATGAAATAAACGAACTGGCATTCAATGAACTCACTAATAACTGGCAGTGAAAAAAGGATGAAAAAAAAATTTAAATAACTTGATAGAGCGTCATTTCACTATACGGTACACAGTCGAGGAATAATAATAGCGTACTGCTCCCTCAGTTCCTTCTCTTGGTTTGTTTGGAGTCACAACATGCCAACATTTTCCAAACGAATATCTAGACGCATGCACAAGCGATGATGGGTAAATTTTCCCTTTCCAAGAATCAACTCGTACATAATATTGAATGTACTAATCTATCGAAAAACATAAATTCACAGCGCAGAAACGTCATATTATGGATTTAACCCCCTAAGATGGGAATGTGTACACGTGCCTGTTCCTATGTGATTGATATCATGAAGGGAGGGGGGCTAATGTTCCAGAATCATTATGAAGAAAATGGCGGACTAGAATTGCTATTCATCAATTCATTTGTGAGTCAACTAGAAAAGCAATTGCCACTCATCCATCATACGTAACACGTAACAAAGACTCTCTGTTCTATTTTTCATTGATTTCACCATCACTCCGCAGAATCAACAAATTCACGATTTTTGTGTACATTATGCTCGTATCTTTTATATAATAACAGCTCAAATGGAATTTTCAACTGAAAATAACAGGACTGTTTATTCATCTTATTTCACAAATCTCAGTATTATGATCGATTTATGTCCAACAATAACTTCCATTGTTTGGATCATATATCTATTGAAGTCAAATTATTGTATATCATCGTCATAATCATTGTGTATGTTATATCTGAGATGTGTAAAAACCTGGTGTTGCAATTGATGAGATATTATTTAAGAATTTTATGGCGACACTTATACGGATCATGTTCTATTTATTTCATCATAATTTTGAGTAGAGCGATATTGGTTCGCACATACATTGTCTACATTATAAACTCTATTTGAAACCTGTTGCTGAAAAAAAGGGGGAAGGAAAGTTATAAAATACAAATCGAATGAGGAAATCAAATCCATACAAAAAAGTTGAAATGGATATTTGGTCAATAAAATACACTGATTTTTTTTATTGATCAAAGAAAGTAATGTTTATAAAGAAATATTGAGATATATATGAACTAATATGGTCAAATAATTTGGAAGCCAAGTTTCAAGTTGAATGTACGCATGACGTTTCGATCGCTGGTATCCACAATCGTCTTTGGGTGAAAACTGACAACATTTCAAAGTATGGTCAAATATATAAAGACCCAATTTCCATATGGTGGGGAGAGGAAGAGAGCGGATTTTCTTTCACCGAGCCTAAGTTGGTCCATCCTTCGAATAAGTGGTTTCCACACATTCTCAACAACGATGCATTCAGTCACCTCAGCGGAGAAAATCCGGAAAATTAAGACAATTTCAATGATTTCATCCGGTCGAAGAAAAGTTTTTTCAGTAAACGATGTGGAAGATTCAGTAATTTTCCGTTTTCCATATAAACAAGTGGAATCTCTAATTACTGAAATTCGCACTTGAAGAAAAATTATTTAATTCAATTTTGAGCTTGGGCGCTGATACATTAGCAATTGTATTACTTGCATCACTCGATGAACATTGAGATCATGAAAATGGAAATACTTGTATTGATGATAATGTTTCCACACTTTTTAAAAAAGTGAAAACGTTACTATTCTCATCAATTCCACTCACGTTCCCGAAAATACTGATCACGACCCTCCTACTATTTCTGTGAAGTGTTGTGAATTCAGTGAATATCGAATTGTCATTAATTGTGACGCTTTTATCTCTTTGCCTTTATATTTACTGTAGTCAGTAGCATCACAGTTCCATGGATGTAGACCACAAGTCTTGTATCTATTGATGATTATAGTAGCATTGAGTGTTTGGCCCAAAACACATTGGCCGCCGCGATGTTATTAAAAGCTACCCATAAAAAATAATCAAACTCTTACGAAAAATTGATTCAAAAACAGTGAATATTATGATTTTGAGAAATGACATAGAAGGTAATGGTTGGCTACTAGGCCATTGGCTGTATTTTTATAATCATATACCAACATAATCATTGGCCCTTAAATATATATTATGACGCGAAATTTCATAGGTTTGAGTACATGTAATTATAGTTTGAAGCATTATTTCATCAAAAGGTACCAAACAATGCTTCCCGACCAAGAATTAACATCTTCCAAAGTTGAAGGACAATGGGTGTCTCTTACCTGGGGCCTGATTTTCAAATCAGGTGGACCCTCATATCGAGAGAGAATCGAATGTCTCTTTCTATTTCAAATGTCATTTTCTCACAAGATAGAAAGAGACATACAAATTCTCTCTTGATGCGAGAGTTCACCCGATTTGAAAATCTGACAGCCAAAAAATTTTTCCGAACGTGCTACATCTCCTTACACTGAGTAGTTTCGAAGTAGAATGAAGGAAACGACACTATTGCCACTTTGTTGAGAAGTAGATATTACATATTTGGATCTAACAATCTAATAATGACAGTTTTATAAAAATCGCAAATGGACCGTATATTTTCTAAACAACGAGGAAAGTAACGCTTGTTCTATGACAATATTTGAATATTTTCAGTGGAAAAATGAATGGTTTTCAACAATCTGTGGTTTTCAGGTAGATATGATAAAGAATATAGTTCATTACCCGTCCATAAATGCTTTTTTCTATAACTGCTGGCTGTGGTTTCGAATTCTTCAAAAAACTATGATTATTTCCAAATATATTTTCTCAATCAACAAATTCTCCACAATTTATTGACAATGTTTCAATAACAGAACTAGATGATGCATGCTTGGGAAAAAAACACTTTTATATATTATGATTTTGTTACTTACCGAAACAATTATGATTGGTAGAGTGTATTGAAATATCAGCGAGAAGATGGAATAATATGCTCTACCATGTTCTATTGGCCAGTTCTCTATGCAGAAATTGATGTTGAGATTGGCAGTACCTAGGGATATAGTGTGGTGTATAAGATGTCTCACTATGAAAAGTGGCAACGCAAGTATCAGTGCTACCACCCATATCAGTAATAGAATAAGAGCTGCTCCAAAAAGCTGCAGGCTCTCCTTAGTTGGATAGACAATTACCTGAAACCAAAAAAAAATTTGATTGACTCATCCGGTTCAATCAGATAAATTGAATTGAACTTGTCGATTGAAGATTCTCATAATGTATGTTTTGACGATTTTCAAATTCGCAAATGAACTATTAGGAAGCATCTGTTGTAAACTAACATTGTCATGAATGATTACTATTTTTCATGCACTCAAGAAACATTATCAAGCCCCAATATAGGTACCAAATTATTACCAGGAAGGAAAAAATGATATTTTGTGTCACTAGCATTTGAAATGAATGGCAAATAACAAGCTTTTCGTCGAAGACGAATATGTATGAGGTTTTATAATTAGCATTTCTGTGTTACCTTTGACTTCTTCACCTATAGAATTCAAATTATCTTTGCCAAGGTTATGCTTTTTCATCAACGCCGCTGATAATAACTTTTTTCAACTGTGAGAGTGGTCAATTTCCAGTTCAATTCTGGATTTCAAATATTCACATTTTCCACGTTGGAAAGGTGCATTTCACAGACATATAATTCATACCGGTATATTACAAGGAACTAAAATGTTGTCAGACTAGTGAGGAGGATGAACACTAATAGTTATTTATGATATAAGTGTTAAAAGTACATTTTTAGGGCAGGCATAGTTTGCAGAATGAGCGAAGCGAATTCTGCAATTCACATGAGTGCCTTAAAAGGTACTTTCTAGACGTATATCATACAATTTTTTATCTACAAACGTTCAAATTAAGTAATTATACAGTTTGAATTAAATTTTAAAAACCTGTATTAATACATCCAAAGGAGATAATTACCATTGTTGATTTAATTGTTTACGAATGTTTTGATGCATCTGTCAGACGTTTGTTAGTTTTATTTAAAACGCAGTTAAGGTTGTAGATTTTTCCTAAAATGGAAGAAAGTAATGAAAATGATCCATTTGAAGACATAGAGGCGGCGGCCAATAGAGCAACCCTCGATTTGTTGCCGAGATAATCCAGGGTTCAATACGATATAGCCTATAATAAGTTTCAGAAATGGTGTGAAGCGAAAGGCGTTTCTGGAAAATATACTGAAAATGTATTTCTGGACTATTTTGAGGAGGAAGCAAAGGTATGGAAGGCATCATCTCTGTGGTCAAATTATTCGATGATCAAATCTATGCTACGTATAAATAGTGACGTAGCAAATATTTTAAGCTTATCGCGTATTTAAAGCGTCAAGCAGAAGGTTACCGGCCAAAGAAATAAAAAATCTTGACTAGAGTCCAAATTGACCAGTTTTTGAAGTCTGCATTAGACGATGATTATCTTCTAATGGAAGTAGTTGTGATTGTGGGAATATTTGGTGCTTGCCGCATGGAGGAGCTTTGTCAATTGACTGTTGACGATGTCGAAGATATGAGAACTTCATCAATTATTAAAATACCAGATAGTAAAACCAATGTTTCACGAAGTTTTACTATTATTGAAAAAATTTATTTGGATCTTTATCAAAAATATGTGGCTCTTCGACCAGCAAATGTCAGACACAGGCGATTTTTCTTGGAATATGTGAAAGGTAAATGTACCAGAAATCCGGTGGGAATTAATTCGTTTGGAAAAATTCCTGCTGCTATAGCAAGATTTCTGGAACTTCCAAATCCGAAACTTTATACGGGACACCGTTTTCACCGGTCTTCAGCGACCATACTTGCCGATGCTGGCGCAAATTTGACGACAATTAAGCGTCATGGGGGGTGGAGATCTTCCACTGTTGCTGAGGGGTACATCGAGGATTCTTTGGAAAATAAGAATTTGATTGCCCAAAAACTGCTGACGTTGCAGCGAACATTACCAACAACAAACATCCGAAGAATTGTGGCCTCAACTTCGACTGGAAATTCAATTATTTCTACGCATCATTCTTCCTTAGCGATGGAAAATGGTAAAACAGCAGTGCAAGAAATTAATTTGTCAAATTGCACAAATTGTACCAATAATATTAATGTTAATAAATAAAATCCGAATATTTTGACGTTCGCTTTCAAAATCTGACAATTCACTTTTGACATCAGTGCCTTAAGCATTTTAAGGCACTCAGTGCCATAAAGTGATTTTAAGGCACTCAGTGCCTTAAAGTGACATTTTCAAGGCTTCTATGTAGTGCTAAAAATGGCATTTTTAACACGTTTGTAGAAAAATAAATATAATAGCTATTTGTGTACAACTGTCATTAAAAGTGACATTTTCAATGGTTGTCAAGAGTTTCAATAGATAATGTTTACAAAGTAGAATGTTGAAAATATTTCAACACTAGTGTTAAAAATATTTTTATCGCGATTTCTTGCGATCAAATAGCAATATACGAAACATAATATTTCAATTTTCAAGTAAATTTGATTTTTCATATCGCATTTGCTGTGAAGTGGCCGTATCAGACGTAACCGAATAACCTGGTTACCAACAAATAGCTCATGCGTTTTTTTTAATTCAGATTTTAAGTTCGTGCTGATATTCAACGTCTTGCATAATGAAGAGCAATATTGAAAAATTGTGTTCCCGACGATATTGAAGAGGCTGCAAAAAGCTTCAATTGAATTGTTTCCGAAATGATCGGCTCAGCACAACGACATCGCATATTTTTATTTTCTTAGCTGGTGTAGACTTAAAAACGTCGAAGAAATTTCCAGCGAAACCGTCTTCTTAGCCAATCTAGAAGAGCAATCAAGATAATGGAACTCGTAAACTTTGTGGAGCAAGTTTTCGATGATGAAGTCGAGAGCGCTCGTTAAAAATGGAGTTAATGGAAGCAAATATTTCAAGGTAATAGCATTCTTAAAACGAAAAATGAAAATTATAGGTCCAAGAATTCGAAAACTCTTATTTTTGAACAAGTCCAAAGGTTTACAAATGAGGCACCAGATGAAAAAAATTTATAATAGAAGTTGCTACTATCTTCGGAATATATGGATCCTGCCGGCCTGAAGAACTGTGCCATTTATTGATAGAAGATATCAAATGAATGGATAAATCATTTATTGTTCGAATTGCAAATACAAAAAAATGGTTCGTGCTTTTTACATTGTTGGAAAAACATTGACTATTTAAATAAATACGTTGCATTACGCCCTTCTGTTATCAATCATCAACGTTTTTTCTGTGATACTAAAATTATAAATGCAGTGCCAACCCTGTTGGTATAAAGACGTTTGGAAAAATCCCCTCTACCATTGCTGAGTTTTTGAACTTTCCGGAACCAAAGGAATATACAGGTCAGTGTTTCAGAAGGTTATCTGCTTCTTCGCTAGCAGAGTCAGGAGCAAATATAACGGTTATTAAGAAGCATGGAACAACAGTAGCTGGAGGTTACATCGATCAATCTATTTCTAATAAAAAAACTATCGCTGGAAGAATAACCCCAACATCTAGCTCCAGCGTTACAGCAGCGTTCTCTCATCGCAAGGTATCAATTTCAGCAATTCCTCTAATCTTTTTTTTTATTAATGTTCAAAAATAATAATAATAATGTTATTAATGTATATAATACACTCGTAACAGAATTTTATTGTATCTATATTTATTGTTCATAATAAAATTGCGTTGAAATTGGAAATTATGTTTTTTATTGCTATTTGGTCGAAAAAAATCTTGTTGAAAATATTTTTAACACGCTACTTTTAAAACATCATCTTTCAATACTCTCGACAACCATTGAAAATGTCACTTCTGATGGCAGTTGTACAAAAAGTCATTTTTATAGAGTGGTTGAGTACATTAAGGCATGAATACATACATAATATAGGAGATATTAAAGAAGATGAAATTTTCAAGAAGGCAAATAACGAAAGAACGCCTGAGAATGAGATATAAGATGTTGCAATCAGTGAATAGGTAATATCACGTAGAATGCTGAGAAAGATTTATATACCAGATTTGTAATTTGACAAATCGCATTAACTGTAACTTCGTTGTCTGTCAACGTGGCATTTTTCTCTCGATTTGACATGGTGATAGTTACCTAGGAAAACACGTTTAACTTCTCCCTACTAACGTCAGTATCACTTGAACATGAGCACTCTGATAATGACTGGCATTCTATAGGAACATTGGGAGCGAAATAGAAATATCAACCACAAAACGATTCAGCTTCTCGAGTTTTGGAGAAAAAATTTTTAATATTGGCCTCCATGGTTGGTGGAATCTGCTTAAAATCAATTTAACTTGAAAAAATAATAATGATTGTGTACTTACTCGAATCGAGATCATTCAACATCAACCTGCTCGTGAAACTTTTTAATTTTCTTCTTCATAAACGGTTACAAAGTTGTTTGGCATTTTTTTTACCACCTAACGCCTCATGAAAATTCAAATGGAACTGGCAACCAACAATGCATATTCAACAAATACCAGCCACTGACTCCTTGAATTAATCTGGAGAATCATCCAGCATCGATTTTTTTTATCGATTTGACGAAGATACCTACAACTCAATATTCAACTGTGGTATTACCGCAATAACATTATACAACAGATTTTGAATACATTTTAATAAATCGCATTCCTAGTCAATTACCCGGTGCTGATACAAATGTGTTTCCAGAAGATCATCATCAGCTATCTACTTCGATGCCCCGCTGGAGAATTATAAAGAATGAAATTGGATTTATGTGTGGAAGGCCTATATCAAATGCTCTCACATCTAATCCCGTTTTTCCTTCCATCTTCCTGCTTTTTATGCATTACAAGTTTTTGAAATGCAAATTATGAAAATGATCAAAGGACCTGAAGTGAAATCGCTGATGTATTTTGAATTGATTATATATGATTTTTCCTACAGCACTCGCTTCTTCACATATTGAGTTCAACAATGTGTTTTCTACTATACGAAAGCGTTGTATAAACTAACTTGTATTCTTTTTTTTTCAGTTGGGAAATCAACAACTGGTTGTCCTGGAGCCCTTTTTGAATCTCATTAAATGGATTTTGACGGTATCTAGTGCTAATGGCATGTAGAAGGACTTGCCATCCCTATTTCAATCCGTATTCTCTCTCTATGACCAAGAAATACATTTCTTCAATTACCCCAACTTTCTCATTTAGTCTTTCTTTGAATTGTGACTATATTTTTCAACAGCAAACATCCGAAATGTCATGAATGATGTTGTGGTTATGGCCCCTGATTATTTGGATACAATAATTGAGACCAGCTGTCATTGTTGTTGTAATGATATTGGTATCTTGATAATTGAGATTCGAAGTCTCTTCCGGTTACATATTCATAAAAAATGTTCAACAGAGATCAATTACCTTATAACCAAATTGATATCAATAGTACTCGACACACATTTTTCAAAAGAGCTCAACATTTTCAGTGGGAGAAATTGATGAAAATCCAGGGGTAAAGTTGGTTTAGCTTAGGTTTTGTTGGATAATCCATTACAATCGATGGAAATGGGGTACCACCAGATTGAGGTACCTATCGTACCTATGACGGAATCATTTGTAGGAATAAATATCACTACACTTAGTACAGTATAAATTCATTCTCGTGAAGATGATAACTTGATTATCGAAACACGCGTCGAGTGCAAGCGATTTCAGTTTGGTTTAGGGTAATTGATCTCTGTGAAAATATTTTCACTCATACACAAAGGTTTCAATATCACCGATTATACAGAGTGTACCAATGAATTATCCGATATACCATTACAAAAATATATAACAAAGTTTCAAATGACACCAGGAAGGCCACATCTCGAAATGTAGAGCATTTGATATATTTCTGAGTGGGAAACTCATATTGTTTTTCTGTTAATACAATGTTTCTTGGGTTACACAATTATTTGGGGAATCTGAAAGTGAATCTGGCGCTGCATAAAATAGCCGCTATTGAGTTTTTTCACCAACGAGCTGAGAGTTATTTGGTGATGTGGCTCAAAGAATCCCTAACTAGCATATAATCTTAGAAAACATTTATATCATATCCTGCTTTGATTTTCAGATTTTCGAACTCTACATGAATTAACCTCTAAGGGCATACCAATATGTTAAATCTCATTACTGGATGCTTTTTTATTTATTTCTTTTAAATAAAAGTATGGACGTTATTCACACTCATAAAATAATTTCAAAAAGCCGTGTACTTCCTTCTCTACATCTTTAAAATTTCTTAGATAGTTTATTCAGATAATCAGGCATATCTCGTTGGGATGCCCCACAATTTCCCAATTTAATAACCTTTTGAATAGAAGCAAGAATACGGTGAACCCCAGATTCCATTGTTCCTCATATATAAAAATCCATTGACGTTAGGTCAATTCTAACCATCCGAAAACATTACATCAACTCCCTAAGTAGTTTTCCCAAAAAATGTGCTGGTGTCACATCTAACTGGAGCCACATTCCATCTTTGATGTGATTGGGTACAACCCAGGAAAGTTTTCTGAGGAATAGAAGAAACTCTTGTCTATTCAATGTTTTCACGAGAGGTTATGATCCATCAACGTTATCATACACAATGCCGACCCATTCAATATAAGAATTCATTTCATTTTGATGATCATGCATGAACAGGCAGAATGCACTGAATGTAAATTTTTGGTTCCAACTAGAAAAAAGTGTTTTATGAAATGAAGTAGAAATTTTATTATGATGAATGCATTAATGGCTTCAATGAAGATTTGATTTTTTTAATTTCGAATATTTTCCGATCTTCAACTAAATGGTGAATATGAAAATGTGTTTTCTGAATTCCCTAACGAACTAAATATTTTTTCGGAAACCTTCACTTCTAACGTTCTCAATGATAAATAGATTTTAATAAATTTATGACAATGATGAACCGATACTTCTTGAAAAACCAAATCATTCAAAGCACAAGAAATAAAATCACCAGTTTTGGTTGAGATTCAAAGTAACCACCCCACTTACTGACCCCTATTCATATGCTAATCAGAATACCGCCTCATCAAATTGAAACAATGGGTAAAATGTTACTCGTATGTACATACACTCCATCATCAAGATTTATATAATAAATGAAGATTAAACCCTTTTTTAGTATAAGGAAAAGATGTAATTTTCGACATCATTCTATATATTATTCCGGAGTGATCACAGTTTCCTATTTCCATTCAAACCGTTTCCACCTGACAGAGTTATCGAATCTCTGATAGAAAGGGTCGATCGTAATCCTATTACCACACATAAAACCAACCAGATAATCTTTGGTTTCCAGAGAGGTATATCTAATTTCAATCAATCATGATGTTCAACGGGATTAACACGTTCTCAACTTTAAACTTCATCGAGGAACTCAGACTTTGAAACCATTCTACTCATGTATATTTTGAATGAAATTAATAAGAACATAGTCGAGCTCCCTTTCAAGCTTCTTCGAATTATTCATGCAAAAGTTTACAGTTGACTGCGAATCGAATTTGAATTATGGATTCGCAGAATATTCGGGAATACTAATATAGCGGCAAACTATTGCTCTGAATGGAGTGAGTGAATTATTAGCTCTGGTTGGGTAATATAACAGATAGTAATTACATGGAAATTCACTTCGTGATGTATTGATTCACCATTTCTACTGGTTCAGAGTTGTAAACAAGTTAATTATCGTGTAATTATGAACGGACACATAGGATACATTTTTTGGACAATGAAAGTGATCGAAGCATCCCATTTTCCAAAGAGAAAACTTCATTGGAACGGATCAAAAACAGTCAAATTGTGGACATTTGCGAAGTTCTGAAAGTGGTCGGAACATGAAGTAACAACCTCGAGGAAATTATAAAACTAACTAATGAATATTGTTTCAACGTCATTTTTTTTGTGGTGGATCGATATTTGTTCCGTAGTTTTTTGGGTTTGTAACCTACCACAATCTGAAAAAATAAGAATTAATATTGGAATCTATACAAGTGTAGAAGGGCAGATTTTCAATCTACCCCGAAAAGTTGCTGCGTATATTGAAAAACAGTTTTTTTCTGGATAGAACAAGTCCAATTAGTCAGCAACTTCTCGTATAACTCAAATTTTGACTATCAAAAAAATAATAAGAACTGATATATATGAAAATACTTATCTGTTAACGTTTCGGAAACTAAATCTGTTTCCGTTCTCGAAACTTCTAGGCGAATTCTTTTTCAAGTGCAAATACCTGTTAAAGATAGTTTTCGTGATCGACATTTGTCAAATTATTTCATTTTTTTTTTGAAATAATTCGACAAATGTCAATCACGAAAACCATCTTTACCAGGTATTTGCACTTGAAAAAGAATTCGCCTAGAAGTTTTGAGAACAAAAACAGATTTAGTTTCCGAAACGTTAACAGATGAGTATTTTCATATATATCAGTTCTTATTATTTTTTTGATAGTCGAAATTTGAGTTATACGAGAAGTTGCTGACTAATTGGACTTGTTCTATCCAGAGAAAAACTGTTTTTCAATAGACGCAGCAACTTTTCGGGGTAGAATGAAAATCTGTCCTCCTACATTTGTATAGATTCCAATATTAATTCTTATTTTTTCAGATTTTGGTAGGTTACAAACCCAAAAAACTACGGAACAAATAACTTATGAAATAATTCCATCAAAGTTCAACATTCACAGCCAAAACAGACAATTAAATCTTACCGGAACAACTGGAGGTGGCGGAGGACTAATTGCATTAAACAACTCGCTACATTTTGAAAAAACTGACCTTCAGAAAATTTCAGTATCTACGCCTTGCATTGATATCATTGGAGGGAAGTTGTCCTCACTTGGAAGAAAATTGTTCATCTTTGTTTTTTACATTCCCCTTTCGATTCCGTTGAATTCAAACAGTTCCCTGAAAGCCTTGCCTTATTTAATTGTACTTGTAATGAACAGTTGATAATTATCAGAGATTCCAATGTAACCGATTATAACCATTACCTTGATAACGCTAATTGCAAAATATTGAAAAACTTTCTAGACATTCTTGATTTAAATCAAAGCGTCAAACGGAGCGAGGCTCCCCTTGTCCGTGAGTGCACTCACCATCCCGCATTGGAAATAAATACGCCAAGAGCCAGAGCAAAAAAAGTAGGTTCATAATGCAATCTTCTACAGAATTGATTTTCTTGTTGGAAAATGTTTGGGGGTGTCCCCTGAATATAAATTCAAGTTGGCGGGACAGGGGGGGTTGAGCTTCAGCCGCCATCTTGGAAAACATGTTTTATCAAATATCTCGTGAACCGTGCATCGTACGACAAAAACAGTGGGGATCATTTTCGTAGATAATAAAATTCTCTTCAACTTTTATTGGAAACTTTTTTTCGTATAGTGCATAGATTTTCATTTATAGCGCGCCAAACTGTTCCCAGCATGGTTATTGCTAAATATATAGTGAACGGTTGATGAAACAGTATAAATGGCAGTATTTTGGCGCGCCATAAATAAAAACCTATGCTTTATACAAAAAAAAGTTTCAGATAAAAGTTGCAGAGAATTTCATTATATACAAAAATGATCCCCACTGTTTTTGTCGTACGATGCACGGTTCACGAGATATTTGATAAAACGTGTTTTCCAAGATGGCGGCTGAAGCTCAACCCCCCCCCCGTCCCCCCCGTCCCGCCAACTTGAATTTACATTCAGGGGACACCCCCGAACATTTTCCAAAAAGAATATCAATTCTGTAGAAGATTACAGAAAAAAAGTACCTGGTTCTTGGACTAAAACGTGAATGTTGAAACTGAACACCATGATGAGTTTGCCAGTCAATCCGATATATCGAGATATTATAATTTCAGGAAGGCCAATTTTCATTTAATGTATTCGTTGATTTCAGATATGGATTAGAGCGATTTCATGCAAAATGATAACGGTGATGATGCTTGTCAAATTATGAACAATGAGTTGAACATTGTTTTTGATGCCATAATACCCCTCAAATTGAACCGAAAACGGAAGTACCCGCCATGGTTTTCGTCGAATCTCATTAAGAAGATCAAGCAAAAACAAAGAACCCTCTTCAATTATAATAAATAAAAAACAAATTCTTACCATGAAAAATTCATATCTCTCCGTAGAGAGGCAAAAACACATATGAATAATGATTTTCGGTCCTTCGTTGAAACCACAGAAAACGAAATATCGGGTGTCCCAGGTACTCCAGTCTATGACGGTGAAAAAAGTGTAAGCTGTGTATTTATCCCGTACAGCACCGATTCGTATGAAAATTTGGATATAGGTTCTACTTACCCTCTTTTCCAAAATCTACCCCGAGCCGAGGGTTGCTTTCTCCCTGGGGGTGGATGCCACCCCTTCTTGGGGGTGAAAAAATTTTCATTGGAAATAAGTGCGAAAATCAATAGATTGGCTGATTCTGAGCACTTTTCGTTCGATGTAGTTTTTTCTGAAAAGCAATACTTTTCGACTTATTCGCGAGTGAATTTGTCGGTTTTCAGTCAAAAAAAAACACATTTTCAGATCATTTTTCGCGAATAACTGGAAAATAATGCATCTGATCAAAAAACATGTGGAGAGCAAAATTATAGCTTTCGAAAAAACAAAGTCGATTATTTATTTGTGATGTATGCAAACCCACTAAAAACTGAATAATTGCTTGTTGAAAGTTGATTGGTATTTTCAAACGCCAAAATGGAAAGATTCTACGAACAATAACTGAAAACCAATGCATTTTTCGGGAAAAACTAATAGAACCTTTTCTGAAGTCCTTCAAAAATCCTTCATTTTTGTTATTCATGAAAGTTTCTAGCATCAAAACTGACCTAGGTATGAAGGAAATAATCTTGAATCCTATTTTTTCGTTGGAAAAAAAAATGTGAATAACTCATCCTCTCTTCTCCCCCCTATGAAAAAAATCGTTGTTACCCCATAGTTTACTTCATTCATGTTCTTTCAATGAGTTCTGAGTTTTTCATCAATTGAAAGTACGTAGTTTTGGGAAAAATTGAGATTGAAGAGAAAAAATCATATACGTAATTCAGCGAAAAATCACAATTTCTTCGAAATGACTCGAAAAGTATTGATAAAATTTCTAAAGTACAAAATTGAAGGCTATTCTTCTCTGATAATTTCAGTGTTTCATTTTTTCTGCAGGATGAAAATAGAGTAAGATATGGCCAGTTAAATATTGTGAGGGTTCGCGCAAAGTACCTTTTTTGGGCCCTTTCAGCATGAACCTTCTCAAAAATATAATCTGAAACAAAAAATAATGTGAATGAGCTTTTAGCTCTTGAAAAAAGCTACAAAATACTTTTTCGATGGATTCAATTGCTTGAAGACTAAGCGAGTTATGGGAAAAAACCAAAAACAATTTTTGTAGAAATTAGAGTATGTACATTAGTATATTGAAGAATACACATAGTAACTATATTTTAGGCCTAGTGGAACTATATGTATATTATATATGTATATATACATATAGTTCCACTAGGCAACGAGTTTTTCCAAAGGGAGAAGGGAGAGCAAGGATGAGTTATTCACATTTTTTTTTCAAGGAAAATATAGGACTGAACATGATTTCCTTCATACCTCGGTCAGTTTTGATGCTAGAATCTTTTATAAATAACAGAAATGAAGGATTTTTTAATGACTCCAGAAAAGGTTTAATTAGTTTTTCCCGAAAAAAGCATTGGTTTTTGGTTATTGTACGTAGAAACTTTCCATTTTGGCGTTCGAAAATACCAATCAACATTCAACAAGCAATTATTCAGTTTGTAGTGGGTTTGCATACATCACAAATGAACAATCGCCTTTGTTTTTTCAAAAGCTATAATTTTGCTCTCTGCAGGTTTTTCATTATTTTCCAGTTATTCACGAAAAAGGATCTGAAAATGTTTTTTTTTTGACTGAAAACCGACAATTTCACTCGCGAATAAGTCGAAAAGTATTGCTTTTCAGAAAAAACTTCATTGGACAAAAATTTCTTAGAATTAGTCAATCTATTGATTTCCGCACTTATTTCCAATAAAAAAAATTTCACCCGCAAGAAGGGGTGTGATCCACCCCCAGGGAGAAAGCAACCCTCGGTACAGGGATTCTGAAAAAGAGTGTATGTAGATCCTGAATACAAATTTTCATGCGAATCGGTGCTGTATGGGATAAATACACGGGAAAATGGTCATAGACTGGACTAAGGTAAATTTTGGAATTTTATCAACTGTAAGAATGGTTATTCAGAAATCCCTGGTCTGATGAGGAGCGGTGATGGCGTTCATGATAAGCCTCAGGATGTTGTGAATGTATTCAGTACATATTTTGAAAGCGTTCACAATCATCCTAGCAACTCATCTGATGATGACTTGAAAAACCTAGCTGTGAACTCAGATTGCATTACTTTGAACAAAATATCTGAGAAGGACATTTTTGAAGCATCTAGAAAATTGAAAAACAAATTAGTCTTTGGTCCAAATCAAATTCCAAGTTTTTTAGTCGAAGATTGCATAATGACACTAATGAAACCTCTATTATACTTGTTCAATTTGATATTAGCCAAAAAACATTCCCAAATAATTGGAAAATTGCTAGGGTATGTCCTGTGTTGAAAAAAGGAGATTCTGCGCTGATATCGAATTATAGAGTCATATCAATTTAATGCAATTTTTCAAAGCTCTTTGATTTAATTTTGTATACCTTCATATACGGTTCTCTCAAGAATGTAATCTCAGTTCATCAGCATGGCTTCATGGAGAAGAGATCATGTTTTACTAACCTCTCATGTATTTAACAGCTCATTTCGGATACACTTGATAGACAATCCCAGGTAGATGTGATATACTTTCATATGCAGAAGGCATTTGATCAAATTGATTTGAGATTACTTATGATCAAACTTGATCGATTCGGTTCTTCTTCGAACTTACTCCAACTTTTCGAATCATAATTATACAACCGAAAGCAGTATGTTGAAATCGAAGGTTATGAATCAAAATGTTATTCATCTTCATCGGGAGTTCCGCTAGGGTCGAATCTTGGACCACTTTCGTTTTTGTTGTTTCTCAATGACCTACCACAAAATTCATTCTCCAAAATTATTTTATGCTGACGACCTGAAGATTTTCAACAATATTGAAAAATATGAAGACTGTTTAGAATTACAACATTACTGCAATTTTTAGCTGGTGCTCGGCAAATAGACTTAACTTGAATATTTCTATATGTTCAGTAGTTTTAATTGAATACAATTATAACATTGGGGCATCCCCTTCAATAAGACAAATTGATATGAAAGATCTTGGTGTCATATTCGACCAAAGGCTAACATTTGTTCAACACATTAACAAAACTGTCCCCTCAGCTAATAGGATGTATGGTTTTTTGGTGAGACAGGGTAGAGATTTTCGAAATATTAAAAAAATAATTCCTCTTTATTGCTGTTATGTTCGAAGTAAGCTTGAATATGGATCACTAATTTGGTATCCTTTTTATGATTTTTATATAGCC
This sequence comes from Zygogramma bicolorata, assembly GCA_032362365.1. Taxonomy (NCBI): domain Eukaryota; kingdom Metazoa; phylum Arthropoda; class Insecta; order Coleoptera; family Chrysomelidae; genus Zygogramma; species Zygogramma bicolorata. Next base: position 184,439 of record JAVJAQ010002214.1, on the reverse strand, counting down.
AATATCGAACGTGTACTGGATACGCAAGACACTTGTTCATTTCAAATCACCCACTCCACTGCATTTCATCAATTTGTCTCACGAAACATAGATGGAGTAGGCATACACTTATTTTCTCCTGTTGTTTTATCTTTGACATTTTTTTTTTAATGGGAGATAAGATATATATTCGCACAAGTTTCGTTGACGGTTTAAAAAATCCATGAAAAACCATTTTTGAGTTACATTTGTTTCTGAGTGCAATACAGTTTTCTCAGAATTTCTGTTATCATAATAGTTGATAGTGATAGTTTTTCCAAGTGTCTTTGAAGCTGTCGAGAGTGTTGAGGAACATTTTCGGTCGGCAAAGTTACGAAATATTATTCCAGCAAATCTCCCGTCTATTTCCTGTTTCTTTCCTATCTGAAAACCTTACCTTCCCCAAGACTAGGAGATCCAATAAGGAGATCGTTAGTTTGCTATTGGCCGAAAAAAGGTGAGTCTCTTTTACAGTAAACAGTTTTTATTTTTCGCATATTCTTTATGGCATCAACATGTACAAAAAAGATTACTGAAGTATCTTTTCTTCAAAACCACAAGAAATTATCCCATGAGAGAAACTGAGTATTCGGTTTTACTGACCGAGTTCCATCTCATCTCTCTGAATACTCGACTAATTTTGGGCATCAAATTTCTTTACGCTTTGTTACATGGTTCTGTAATATTTGGTGATCTATTACACTCAATAAATTTTTTAGTACCCCAGTTCGAAGCGCGATATCATCGTACATTTTACGGTAGTAATTACAGAACAGATTGTTTCACGGAAATCGCCAGTTCAAATCATGTGCCAAAATTATAACAATTTTTGCCAGGATTGTGATATATTTTGTTTATCATTCAAAGATATCATTAGATTTATTTTGAGATTAACGTCCAATATGTAATAATAATGATGAACTCGATGATAAAACTTTTAATATTTCTCATAATCTAATTTTTTTTGTCTATCTTTAGTATAGTTTTTGTTAATCTATACATTTTGTAGTGTGATTTCGACAAATGATCAATCTCTGCTCATCACCTGTACGTATGGTGTACGTGATTCTGCAATTCTGTTATAATCAACTTAATATGTAGTGTTTACATTTCCTGTAATTTGGTGTTTTTTCATCTGTTGGAAATAAAAGTCTATCTTTCTTCTTATCTATCTATAGAATTGAATAAGTATGAGATGCTAGAAATAAATTGAGTTCAACCTGCGCCCTCATATGATTCATATTGTAACATTTTGTTTTTATTGTGCATAGAGATAATTGAGGATTGAACGACTTACCTGAAGGAAGTTCAATCCAAATTATACGAGGTTGGTCACATCCGAATAGATCACCTTGTAGTAGTACCTCTATGACTGTAATGCGCAAGTTGAAAGAAAGAATGATTCACGATGCCCCTATCTCACGATTCCTCACTCGACTATCCGTCAATATACCTTGCGATGATATCGCCTTTTTGGGTCGGGATGACAGAAAAAATAATATATAGGATTTTTCTTTCCTTCTTTGAGATGGGTGGGTGTCTCTCTATTCGGATGTGACCAACCTCGTATAATTTGGATTGAACTTCCTTCAGGTAAGTCGTTTAATCCTCAATTATACTTCGGTTGGTCCCATCCGAATAGATCACCTTGTAGATGTTTAAAGAATTATTAAAAGGCGATCAAAATTTTATTCAGACTGATCTCATACTAATGAAGTAGTCTAATGAATGAACTGTTTATTCTTCATATAATTCACCACTATAAACTAAGAATTTGATACAGACAGTATTTGAATGCTAATACAATTTGATGTTGCAAAACTCAAATAACCAGAAAACGTACACTCGTTTAATGAAATTGCGGAGGTAATTCGCAAATGTACCATTTGTAATTACTGGTCTATGTAGAATTTACCAAAAGTATTTTATTGTTCGGACCAGCCTACATTTGATCGTATGGTGTCCGTGCTCATATCGATTTGGTCGGCCGCAGAAGTGGCAGCATGTCTTGTGCTGTGGCCTTTGAATTGATCAGTATCAACACCACCAAATTGCAGATCCATTTCCAGCAAACGGCTGAAGAGCTGAGGTGAAGCTGGGTGATGATGATATTTATAAGTAAAAATGAGAAAAAAACCTAATTGAATGTGTGCGGTTTTTTAATCGATAATCGTGGATGTCATACACAATTCACGTTTCACTGTGGAAAATGGTGAGAAAAAATACATGTTTGTGGTTGTTGCTCTCTTGGTCTTCTGTGGATAATTTGGTTCTCGGCAGTGAAGAGACAAGCACGTCTGCCCCTCAAGCGGGAAGACTCGGGTTTAACTTCCTATCGAGCCTCCGTGCTGGGACTCACACGCCAAAAGGCCTCGTCATACATTTTCTGCGGAAGATTCGACCTCTTGCTACTTATTCTGATTTTGAATAATATTTGTACGCTTTAGCAAGCTTTAGAGCAACCATAAGTTTTTTCATCTCCATAATTGAATGTTAATTCAGCTGATGATGAACCTATGTAGGTTCGAAACATGTACATCACCTTCATGCCTTCATGACATCTTTTGAATATTAAATTGTGGGGACGACTTAGAGTTTTTCTGCATAGTAAATAAGTTCGTGATATATTTTTCAAAATGAGGTTTTCCGATTTTTCTAATTTGGTCAACACTTGGTAAGGGTCCCAGATTTTCCCATATCGGGAGAAAAGTGGATCGTATTTTTAAAATACCCCTCTAAAACATTTCCATTGTATCATAGTTACCTGCATGAGATATCAGACTTTAAGCTGATCAATGTACTTTTCTAGTACTAAAATTTTTACCTGGCTGCACCCATGGGACGATCTACCTTATCCAGATCTCCTTCACAAATATCCATCAATGAGACGGAAATAAATTGTATGGTTTCATCGTATTTGCAATCAGTGATGCCATCAGAAGGTTCACACCTCAATTTTTCCCCTGGAAAATGGATGCCAGACAAAATCGGTTCACCCAGGGTGAGATGGCACCACAGTGGATGTAGGTGCTTAAACAAAAAAATTATATATCGTTGTTCAAAATACAATATAATGGAATTCAAAATTGATATAAATTTGTGGAAACCAAGTTTGGGACTGCGATAATAGAAACACAAAACATGTTACTTTGTCCCCTTCAATCATTTTCGATATTCTAGGGAGAATGTGGAAGTGGTGATGATTGGGAAAACACAAATGTTTGTGTCAGACCAAGTTAATGTAATACATCAGTTGCATAACTTATGGGGTTTGGCTGTAAAGATAAAAATGTTTTACCCTATGTTTTGGAGTGGTTAGTAAACAGATCAACTTCAGGTTATCGAAATTTTTGGCCCGCTCTTGGAAGGCGTATTCTCGATATTGCATTCCGAAGGTGACACATCATGGCATTTGATCTGCTATAAACTCATATTACGAACTTATTTATGAGACGAACATCACCAGTTGATCATTATATACACATATATACACATATACACACATATACATATATACATATATATATATATATATATATATATATATATATATATATATATATATATATATATATATATATACATGTACATATACACTCATATACACACATATATATACACATATATATATATATATATATATATATATATATATATATATATATATATATATATATATTGTCCACCAGAAAACTCAAGTTCCTGAATATCATTATGCTCAATTCTTCACACCACTTCCAAATATCACCAGCCAGTCCGTTGAGGTTTGGGTGCGTCATTCCACACATCCGGTTGATCTGCGCGTTGACGGTTTTATTGTCTCTATGCGACAAAATGTGACAGTTTGAGGAGAACTGTCTGAAGGTTTTGAACATTTATGTGAAGTTTGGCCTGCTTCACTGAAACCTTTGGCTTTCTTGTTGTTGCATGTTATATTCTGGAAAATTCAGGCCTTGTTTTACCTTCTAGTTGCCCAACATAAAAAGTCACTGTGACACTGTGTGAAAATTTACATTGTCAAAATCTCCTCGATCTGTCTGCAAGGTTATACATCGGTGCTTCCCCAAATAATTTTGTAGACGGCCACCTATATTCAACCACAAGGCAAACCGAAATCAAGTGTCAAATGAATTTATTTTCCATTAATATAGAATCCTAATGGTTACCAAGATACCTCAAATTTGTTGGATATTTTTTGAACACTCCATCTTGGTAATACTAATTGAAAAAGATGTCGTCTAAATAGCTACAGATACAAGAAAATTTCGAACTCGAAAAATGTATAACCGTTTCTGAGAATTTTATTTAAATATATAAGGTGCAAAGATGAGTCAAAAAACAAAAAATTTAAATTCAATAATTTTGGGTCTAGATTGGAATCGCAAATACTCCTTATGTTTATCGGCATCTGTCGAATTCACTGACAAAACAATTTTTAGACATCAGATTTTTCACAGCTCCAAGTGAGGGGCTGTGATGAAGTCATGCAAATTTTTCAGATTCAAAAAAAAAATCTATAGCTATCAGTAAGACTCAAACCTGAGAAAATAGCTGAACCAAAAATTGCTCTTGACATTGACGGCTGGTTCAATGTAGTCAAATTCCAGGAATATATATAGCTAAACTCTCACAATAGAGGTTTAGCCGGCTGGGTGGAATTGTCAGGGTTCAGGGTCCTATAACACAACCACTACAAGTCCAACAAGTGTATAAATAAATTATACAAGTGTAGATATTCTGTAACATATAGTAACTTGTAGTTACTAGTGGGGCACTGGTAATTACGGGACTTTCTCTACAATTGTAGTATCATTTCGTAACACAAAAATGAGACTTGTACAGTTGTGTTACGGAATTGTCAACAATAATTGTAGACAATTTTCTACATATCTTGATTGATGAGCAGATTGAGCGTACTGGTGTAGTAAAGTCTTACATCGTGAGCGTACATGTATAATTCGACTGTCGATATGTGGTCAAGCGATTCGGATAGTGAAAACGAAAATGGTCGTACAGTATATCGCTATCGGGAGAGAATTACCTTTGTCATACTGACAGACGGGGAATTTGTGGAAAGGTTCAGACTTAGTCGACAACAGTGTGGAAGTCGTCTTCAAGATATAGGTCCAGCCATAGCGAATAATAATAATAATAATAACAAGGCACGAACGACTGACCTACGCCTAGAATTCGTCTTATATGGATACATCGATTATATGCCGTCACTTTTCAATTATTTTTCAACTTTCTTCGTATCATTGACAAATCATCACAACTTTTTTTAAACTATCATTGGAAACCAATGGTTTGAATACATCGATTATATGCGGTCACTTTTCAATGTTTTTATCAATTTTTCTCGTACTATCGGGAAATCAACTCAACTTTTTTTTAAACTATCATTGGAAACCAATGGTTTGAATACATCGATTATATGCCGTCACTTTTCAATTTTTGTCTCAATTTTTCTCGTACTATAGAGAAATCAACTCAATTTTTTTTAACTATCATTGAATACCAATGGTTTGAATACATCGATTATATGCCGTCACTTTTCAATTTTATTTCAACTTTCTACGTATCATTGACAAATCATGTCAACTTTTTTTTAAACAATCATTGGATACCAATGGTTTGGATACATCGATCATATGCCGTCACTTTTCAATTTTTGTCTCAATTCTTCTCGTACTATAGAGAAATCAACTCAACTTTTTTTTAAACTATCATTGGATACCAATGGTTTGAATACATCGATTATATGCCGTCACTTTTCAATTTTATTTCGACTTTCTACGTATCATTGACAAATCATGTAAACTTTTTTTTAAACTATCATTGGATACCAATGGTTTGAATACATCGATTATATGCCGTCAATTGTATGGAATTTTTAATTCTTCCTATAGTTTTCCTGAGTATTATTTATCTGTCACCTATCGATACAAATTCAACTCATCTTCTCTAAAATCGTCTCGAAATCATCATTGGATATCAATGGTATGAATGCAGCGATTCTATGCCATTAGTTGTTTGAAATCCCTAATTCCTACATAACACGACTTTTGCATATTTCATCGCTATCAACGATGCCCACTAAACATTACATACATTTTCTCTTGACGAAATTTAATTCATTTTCTGATTTTATGTCGTTGGAGTAGTGCTCTCTACTGAAATTTCGTGGTTGTGACGAACGGGAGACTAGACGGTTACGTCATGCTTGGATTTTTCATACTTTCGTTTTCGGGTGGATTTAATTTAACAGCTTTTCGTCGATATTTCCTAAACTATTGATTTTAGAGGATAAATGACTCGAAGTTTTTTATAGTATTCGACAAGATCTACAATTTCACTCTCTTGACAAATTTTAATAAAGTGAGTGGTTTCGGAGATATATAGTGTGTTTTCTTAAAAAAAATCATATTTTCCGTACTGTTGATTTTAGAAGAAAAATGTATCGGAGTTTTCGATAGCATTCGTCAAGATCTACAATTTAACTCTCCTGACAAATTTTGATTCGATCAGTGGTTTCGGAGATATATACAGTTTTATAAATTTTTATACTTTGAAAGAATTCGAGTGGATTGAATTTACAGCTTTTCGTCTATATTTCCTAAACTATTGATTGTAGGAAAAATAAATTTGGGGTTTCTATAGTATTCGACGAGATCTACAATTTCACTCCCATGACAAATTTTGATAAAGTGAGTGGTTTCGGAGATATATAGTTTGTTTTCTTAAAAAAAATCATATTTCCCGTACTGTTGATTTTAGAAAAAAATGTATTTAGGTTTTCCATAGTATACACAAAAATGATCATTTTTTTACTCCTGGTAATTTTTGATTATCTCATTCGTTTCCGAGATATTCACTCAAATCATGACGAAAAACCTCCAGACAAACATGAATTTCAGAAATTTACCGATTTTTCCGTTTTCCAATCGGTTTAAGAAAAAATGTTATTCTGTGAAAGTTGTAGAGTATCACGAGACCTATACGACAGTTTTTTTGTTTTTCGATTACGAGCAACGGTATGGTCTACAGAGTGTCCGACATGTTACACAAAAAACACCAATAGAATCTAAACTAATTTTTTTTTAATTTTTTTTCTCGAATAAAAGTTGTAGCAGAAGGTTAGGAAATTCCATAGAAAGCGAATAAAAATGTGTGCCATCGAAACTCTGATAGCCACGGCAAAAAAAAAAAAAAAAAATTGGAAAATGCCGGAAAAACTACTTTCCCGTTTTCCGACCCTTTCGGAAAACTATAGGTTCCTGAATCCCAACGGGGTGTAATTACGGTCTGAGTTTAAAACCGTCATCTCTTTCCGTTCGACTGCAATCGTGCTACAAATATTTTTTCCCCGGAAAAACACTTTTCCCGTTTCCCGAGCCCCGGGGAAAACAATAGGCTTATGCACCCAAATGATAGTTAGAAACGACCCGAGTTTGGAATCTCGATCTCTTTTCGTTCGACCGCTATCGTGTCACAAAAAAAATTCTATTTTGTCCGGAAAAACTACTTTCCAGTTTTCCGATCTTTTTGAAAATCAATAGGGTTCTGTATCCCTACGGGGTCTATTTACGGTCCGAGTTTCAAAGCGATAACTCTTTTCTTTCGAGAGATATCGTGTTTCAAAAGAGTGTGACAGACACACACACACACACACACACACACACAGACAGACAAAAAAATCAAGTTGGGCTCAATCGGCCTATTTTTCGACGCTGATCATTTTATTCTTATGAAATTTTTCGATATCTCTTCAAATAAAAAAGTTTTGCCCGCTGCCCTGTCCGGTGCTCTGCGAAAAGCAACCGTAGAATACACCGACACCGATTAATACTAATCGATGTATAATAATAATATATAGTTTATTGAAAAAGGTACAGTTTGTATGAAATTCAATACGGTTTCAAAATATAGTTTCAATAAACCGCAAAAACTCACTAAGGCAGATTGCCTGTGCGTGAGTTGTTAAGATTAATTTAATTAACATTGCTTAGTCTTACTAATTCTATTTGTATTCCAATGTATGGATAAAACGTAGTTAAAAATGTACAAATACTGTAAATAAAATAAAATGCACAGATAAGACATCAGATAAATAAAATACATATATTGACAGAGTTAAATATAAGCTATAGTTAAAGTGTGTTAAAATCAAAGGTGTATTCACGAAGGTATATAAATAATTTATGTTATTAGTGTCACGAGTTTTTTATCTTCGCATGTCTATCATTTTGATGAGCTCATTTCTTGGGAATTTTGAAATGAATTCATTTAACTTTTTCTTGAATTGGCGTAAATTATCAAGTTCTGTTAGACTTTTGGGTAGAATCTGATACATTCCTGGTGCTAAGTAAGCAAAAATGCGTTGACCCACTGTTTTTGTTGAAAATGCAGTTTTGTAGCTAGCACTTTGTTTTCTCGTATTATATTGATGGGATACAGATTGTAGACATGATTTATTTTTGTATTGATATAGCACAATGGTACGATAAAACAATTGTTTTATGTCGAAGATCTTTGCTTCTGTGTAGAGATTATCTGACGGATAGGTATGAGGTTTTCCTAACATTATTTTCAATATTTTTTTTTGTATTACACTTAATTTTTCGAGGTGTGTGTTCATCGCTCCTCCCCACCCTATGATGCCATAGTTTAACCGGGAACCTACCGAAGCATGTTAGACCATTTTGAGTTTGCTAGTGTCTAGAATGGTTCTCAGAAGTTTGAATTTATAGATTAAACACCTGAGATTTTTGCTGATATTTTCTATGTGCTTATGCCATCTCAAATATTTATCTATTGTTATGCCTAAATATTTGATATAGTCCGTTCTTTTAATCACATGATTCTCATCAATTTTCAGAGTTTCATAGTCTGGTAGGTTTCTATTAATGCATGTGAATGTAATATACTTAGTTTTTTCGAAGTTGATTGTCTATCTTTGATAGATTTCAAGTCATTTTCAGCTTGGTCTTTGAGTTCTCTCCAGCTATCAGCTTGGTATAAAATGGCTGTATCGTCTGCGAAACAAATTATCTTTCCACGGCTATCCAATTTGAGTAGATTATTTATATAAATAGTGAATAATATAGGTCCCAATACGGTTCCTTGTGGAACACCAAACCTAACTTCGAAAGCGTCACTTAAATAGTTCCCTATTTTGACGTATTGCAGTCTGTTAGAAATATAGCTTCTAATCAGATTGAGCACAATACCCCCAAACCAATGTCTTCCAAAGACTGCAATAGTTGTGGGTGGCTCACAGTATCGAACGCTTTTGCTAAGTCCAAAAAAACACAGAGACTTGGCTTACTTCTACCTAATGCCTCATAAATGTTCGAAACAAGCAGAGAAATCACATCTTCAGTGGACTTGTTTGGCTGAAATCCAAACTGTCTATTCGAGATAATATTTTTATGTAACACATATTTCTCTAACCTCTGTTTGACAATTTTTGCGAAGATCTTTGCAATGTTTGAAATTATTGATAAGGGTCTATAGTTTACCATTTTAGTCTTATCCCCGCTTTCAAATAGGGGCTTTATCATGGCTTCTTTGAGACTTTTGGGCCATTCTACCTTCGAGATTGTTTGATTGATAAGATAATCGAGTGGTTCAGAGATGTATCCGGAGATATATTTTAAGGTTTCTGCCCTCAACCCATCCAATCCAGGTGTTTTATTATTTTTTAATGTTTTTATGACTTCTTCTACTTCGTGTTTGTCAGTTGGTTCCATGAACATTGTATTTTGATTTAATTGTCTTAGTGGTTGCGTTGAGGGTTTTGAAAATAGCAGAGGAATACAACGATTCGATCAAAATAACATTTGATGTATCAGTTCGATGACAGGGAACGTAATAGAACGTTTTCATAATTTGGCAGGATTTCCTAAAGTTTGTGGAGCTGTAGATGGAATCCTCATAAAAATCAATGCCCCCCAAACAACGAACCTGTTGACGTCGATCGCCATGGTAAGCATTCCATCAACTGCATGGCTGTATGTGGGCCTGAATTAAGGTTTTATTATATAAGTGCAAATTGGCCCGGAAGTGTGCACGATGCGCGGGTACTCCGTAACAGTTCTCTGTTTCGTAGAATGGAAAACAGTTTGAGATCTCATGCAAATGCTGTCATTCCAGGAGATTCTGCTTATCCTTTGCGTGAATGGTTGATTCCACCAACCTATAACGATCCGATGAACCCAGCGCAGACCGCATTCAACAGAGCTCATAAACGGACTCGACGCATTATTGAAAACGGTTTTGGCGTACTGAAGGAAAAATTTTCATGTTTCAACCACCTACGAGTTGATCCAGCCTTCGCAGCAAATATTTTCAAATGTGCAACATGGTGCAATATTACAAAAATTCATGAAGATGATAAATATGGTATTAAATGGTGATGATGATGATCAAGGTGACGAAAACAACCTCAGAGATAACGAAGCACCTCCACTAGCAGCTCTTACTAGTCTTCAACAGTTTATAGATTATTTTAGGGTAAATAATTAGCGGAGGTCATTTTTTTTAACTTTTTGTAAAAATTGCATTCTCTCCTCGAATATAACTTGTTTTCTAGCCATAGCTACAAAAATTATTTCACTCGCGCAGTCCTTGCAGTTAACCACTAACACAAAAACACGTTAAGACATGTTAAATCACGAATCGCGTTACCGGAAAAATCAGTTGCATAAACAAATTGTCTTGTAGGAACAACATATACAAGTGTAGGATATTTCACATGTAGCTACAATTATATGAAATTATCTTATGTTACGAGAAATTAGGATACTTGTAGCTATAAGCGAATTACTTGTAACTTGTAGACTTGTTTCAATTGTAGATTTGTGTTATAGGCCCCAGGTGTCAGTTTTTCATAAGGTAGAGTATAGAAAGATTTTATATCTCTGAACCCATTCCAAAATGTTGGAGTTGTTAGTTATAGATTGCCACGTGCTGTCAAATATTTAATGCGACCAGCGTATAGGTTCAAATATGTTACCTCGTCCATTTGTTGTTGTACGTCGTGAACCGCTCTCACCCTCCTCTGTTTTGTCTGCTTGAGGTGTTCCCCCTCTGTTGATTTGAAGGGAAAGGTTGTACCTTCAGGTCTAGTGCAAGCAGAAATCTCCTGTGGTTCGACATCGAGGGAGGAACGTTGCATAATGCTTCATCAGCACCAGCTTTGTCAGACAAAGTAGTCTTGAATGCTTCAGCATATCGATCACTCATCAGGCACAGCTGTACTGAGGGCTGAGAAACCTTTGCTCAACGAAATTTGAGGGTCCAGTAGAAAACCTCAACTCAGATGCCGAGAAAAAAAGGCTGAACTACCGGATTCTGTTGCGGTGGATATGAGGTGGTGTAATGGCCTGGAACCTGCGCCAACAAAAAAGAAATTGTTTTCGTGCGCGAGACACTCGGCGAGCACTACTCAGAAAGTGTGCGGGACAGAAAAACGGCGTATGATGATTGAAGGTCAGCCGTAGAATGATCTACAAAGTAGATTGCCCCTGCCGATGATCAATGATCATAAATCATTGTCAGTCTCAGCTGTTTCCACTCACGTCTTTGGTTCCGTTCTAAAACGTGACAAAATATGAAAAACAAACTCACGACGAGTAAGAAGGGAGTTTGTCCTCAAGTGTCTTTAGGTTCCTTCCTGTTGTTCTCTTGTCCTTGTGTCAGATAGGTACACCACTGCAGTGCGAAATCATCCTGGATATCACTACCGTAAGACTTTGCTTCAGTCGGATCATCTCCCAATATAGTAGTAACAGCGTTATCACTACGGAAAGATTCACTGTTGGTGGCGGAAAATTCCGATGTCAAATCTGACGACGGACCTGCGCCAACCAAGAAGAAATTGTCTTTGGGCGCGAGACACTCGGCTGGCATAACTCAAAAAGTATGCAGGGCAGAAAACGGCCTAGGATGATGAATAAAGTTCAGCCGTATGTTGATCTACAGAGTAGATTGCCCCTGCCGATGATCAATGATCAGAAATCATTGTCAGTCTCATCTATTTCCAATTATATCTCCACTCATTTCGTTGGTTTCTGTAAAACATGACAAAAAACATTAAAAACAATCTTACTTTCTGGACGAGTAGGAATGGAGTTTTTCCTCGAGTTTCCGTAGTGTTCGCCAAATTTCTACGTTGTTTTCACTGAGCATCGTTTTTCTTGTTTCCCATAGTATATATGGAAAATTTTCTTCAATTCACGTATTTGTAACCAATTTACAATTTAGAACTTATCACATTCAGCGCAAGAAGTATATTGACGGATATTCGAGTGAGGAATAGTGAGATAGGGGCATCGTGAATCATTCTTTCTTTCAACTTGCGCATTCCAGTCATAGAGGTACTACTACAAGGTGATCTATTCGGATGGGACCAACCGAAGTATAATTGCATGAGCTGTCGATTCGAGTAACTCAGTTGTTCTCGAGAAAATTCTGATAATAGTTGATGATAGATATTCTCGGAAAAAACTTCAATACTTTTTTATTTCGACAGTTCATATGAATTATTTCTACGTGCATGAAAATAAAAAAACGATATGAATCGAATGGGGAAGCGCGTTGAACTTCCTTTAATTCCAACAGTCACTCTCAATATGTGCCTTCATCGTCGAAAACACTATTGAAATATCTTGAACGCCTTTCATTTCAATGAAATTGCGATTTTTGAAAACAGATAACCCTTTTGAGCTGCCCGATCATCCCTCTATATACATGTCTTTTGTGATGGGGTGTTGTTATGGTTCTCCGTTTGAATAGATAGGAGTACGAAAAAGGATGTAGTTTTATTTAAAAGTACTTGAACATAAACATTTGTGAAAACTCAATGGAAAAAATGGATGAATTCGTACAATCAAACTTTTTCATTACATATCTGTCATCGTAATAGCTATTGTCAACTGGAAGAAAGTCTACGGGCAGGAGATGTCGTATGACCGGATCGGCGTTAGGGGTTAATGGTTAAGTTCATGTTACACACTACTATTGAATGATTCTCAATAGCTCCTCGGACATATTGATATGTGTTCTGATCTTGCATGGGAAGTTGGGTTTATAGCAAGCTTCTGAGCTCCTTGATTGTCTAAATTTTGTTCAGAAATTGAATCTATTTTAAAGCTTCATTCGTGGCTTCAGTTAACGCCACATATTCTGCTCCCATGATTGATGAAGATAGCGTTCGTTGTTCCTTTCTTCAATTCCTGAGCTATGCAGGAATTGTATCTTCAGAATACCTGATAACTCTATTTTCACCAGTTCAACGTTCTTTCTGGTAATTATTATTGAATTGGCTCAAATAACTCACAGCATATGCAACATCAGAACGGGTTCTTACTGCTAATTAGTGTGGGTGATCCAATGAGATTTTGATAAAAAATTAATATTCTGTTTGCTTCCACGGCTCTTTCAATTTTTTGCTCATATCAGTATGTGAACACAACCTTTTGTTTCAGTCATTTCAAAAGTGTCAATAACATTCTGTATTTACTCGCTTGGTGACATTATTATTATTCTGCCTTTAGTTTTTGATGCTTTTCTAATTTCTCTTCGAGATTATTATTGTTTTTTGTCATATAATATCTGTCATCGGTTGTCACAATAAGATCATCTACGAAAATGACAATTTTTCTCCAAATATTGAAACAGTGATCGGCTTATTGGAGCTTCAAAAGTCGGCGTTCGTAATATTTGATACTATTTTTCGTACCATAGTCTTTCAGATCGCCGAGAACCATATGATGATTTTTTCAATAATCAAACTATATTTTTCGTATCTGAAACGAACATTTTTCTGTTCGATATCGTGTTATTTCGCCCTATGTTCCACATGCCTGTCTCTTTTGACAAAGGGAACTACAAATTGAAATAGTCTATAGTGACGTAGATGAGATTCGGCAGAAATGGTTTGATAATAATGGATCCAATTCAAAAATCGACCTCTGCAATCGAAAAAAGTTCTGATATTTTGGGGAAAAATTCGAGACTGGAGAAAAACACTATCATCGCAATTCTTTAGAAACATTTTTTACCACAACTCGGTTAATTTGCAATTTTGGAGGAATATTATAGTTTCTATCTTTTCTGAACAGTATTGGTCTAGAATAAGCACGAATATAAGTAAAAAATCGTCCAGTCCCACAAAATTTTCGAAATTGAGAACTCCATTGTAACACAAAACTATGTTCGGAAACATTGTTGAATTTTATATGATTGCCAGAGTTGAAATTATGGTCAATATTGGCGCTGATTTTCTCATACGTTCTTGTTCCTTCTCTAAGGTATTATCTAGGGCCGATACGATACTTGTTTTACTATTTCCAACAACTTTCATAGTGACTTCAAGAATTGAAGAAAAATTATCTACTTATAAACAAACAGAGATATAAAGCGATTTGTCCAACTCGAAGGAAAACGTGAATTACTATCAAGAAGATCATGGAAATACAAATTATAAAGTTTTCAATTTTTCATAACAAGTTCTCAGATTTCAGATGACGAGTGTTCAGAGCATGACTATGAGTCGTGAAACAATAATTGTCCATTCAATTCAAGCTAGCATTCCTTAGCTTGCTGAAGTCGTCTTTCAATTTCATCAGATGTTTGTCGAAATTTTTTCCATCCCAATAATGTCGCCAAGGTATACCAATTATATCAGTCGTTCAAAGGTGATGGGAGCATTGCAGAGTTCAAACGGCATAAATCAGAACTGATAGAGTTCACTGCCGGTTATAAACGTCATTTTTTCCCATCGTCGGAGAGGAGCACCACCTGCCAACAACCGCTCTTCAGCTCCAGCGTCGACGAACATGTACAGTTGGCAAATACATTTAGGGTGTCGCTTACCTTAGGTGAGGGGTAGCTGTCTTGTTTGATGACAAAATTCACTTTTTTATAGTCCACATAGAATCTTGTTAATCCATCCTGGTTAACATTACAACGAAAGACGATCAAGGGCTACTATACTCCCCTATTATTTCTTCTTGTGACATTTCCTTCGTGATGGCTATGGCTTGGTCCTGTTTACTGAACGGCAGTTTCTTGCTTACTGTCGGATGGAAGCAGCACCACCAGTGTTGATTAATATCGATTCTATGTTGGTCGAGATTCTTGCAGCCTGTTATCTTTGCTTTCACGAATACTGGACCCTGCTTTTCAATTTAGTGATTTCCACAATAGTTTTGAATACTTGCTCCTTCTCGAGTGTGATCCTGTTGTCCTTCAGATTGACCACTCTCAGCGAAACCACCATGTTACTACAGTTCACTAGGGACTACGTAGACATCTTGGGAGTTTTCGGACGATTCCATCATAGCAACTCATCTGACAGCGACCTTCTTCTCGCAGTTAAATGGAATTATGAAATCTTTCGCTACCACAAGTTCAGCGGTTACAGGTTGTTGATCGAGTACAGATAAAAGGATCTCCTCGGTCTCGAAAATCAAGATTCGGCTCCTTATGTCGACTACGAACACATCGTCAGTCATGGTATCGAGTCCAAGAATCGAAGTAACATAGAAGCATGGCGCGGATATGGAAAGACTGGTCAGCCTCGCCAACCCGGAAGTACCAGAATAATTCAATTACCAATTATGTGTAAACAGCTCCAACGAAGGGGTCAAGAACATCGATGTGCAGGTGACGCACCCTAAAAATCAACTCTTCTATGCTTGTGAGTTCGAAGCTGCAGAGAATGCCTCTCGACAGTTTCGAAAAGTTCATCAGATCGGGATCATCAGCCTGAACGAATTCCTAGTCACAATTCTTGTTTCCAAAAATATAGTTTTTTCGAACATTAAAAAATTGTGTTGGAGAATATGACAGCTGCTTTTCGGGGAGTTCGACATCCATGACAAGTTTTTATGAAAATTCCAAGAGAATTGATAAAATGATGGTCGCTCTGAGTCTCTTTCAACTCAGTTTTTCTGCACCTCCTTCAAAAATCCGCCAGCAAAATGTAAATGTTCACAAGTGGATCCTAGCGACTGACCGTTCGTTTTCAATCAGTAATTACTATTATGCGACTAATATTTTCAATATATCAGACCTGATCAAACTTTCAACACGTTCGAGAGTGTTCCCATCAAATTTAACGAAGTTATATTACCGAGCATCGACTGAGTATGATTAATTGATGATTGGATCGCCCGTTTTCATTCATCAACCCTAGCTCTAAATTGAAGTTCAATTTCCTTCATATACGAGTAAAGAGTGAATTGCCAAAGATGATTTTCATTTTCATTAAGCTGATATCGGGAGAGTATAAAATTATGGGATGAAAACATTGAATAGTTTACTCCGAATATTAAGTTATGTGTATAACAAGCAAATATGAATCTTTATGACGTTGCTCAGAAGTGTCAAACTTGATTTGCGGAATCGGGTTCTCTGATAAACTCGTACTGGTGACTTAAGAAATATATTCGAACGGAAACACATTGGAACTGATCACCACATTGGAACAAGTCTCAAACTGATCAATGATTTCTATTAATTATATTAGTCTTGACTCGAATGTTTTCGGAAAAAGTCTATATGCAATGGAACAAATAAATGACGAAATTCTTGGCATTTCCATTTTCATACCGATTTGTAAAGATCCTCCGAAGAATATGCAATTTATCATTCAGTAACGGTTTCAGACGTATTGCATCAACCGCAAAATCACCCTTTCGCTGGTAGGGACTCCCGCATCAAAAAACATTTTTTTCTAATTGTTTTATAAAAATCTTCCCATGTAAAGACTTAATTCTCTGGTGGAGAATGAAATGACTAGTCCCCCAAGTCTTTTTCATCTGTGATATACAATCTATCAACTTTCATCATTCTGCATGATTCTAGGAAATCGTAGTGTCGTTTAATTCATGTTCAACTGAGGAAAAATCTAACATTTTCATCAACCATACCTGATAATATCTTGAATGAAAATTTTTGCATATCAAACATATTTTTTTCTATATTGAAATTAACATCTCTAAATTGGTGAGTTCACCTAAAGTATCGGAAACATTTCGATTGGATCAGAAGTCCGTATCCCGAGATTCGTTCTCTAGTTTTCATCATATCAACTTATCTCCGATGAACATCGGATTTATAGTCAAGATGAGTGAGCCTCTGAAAAAGCTAGCCACTTGCGCTAGCGAAACGTCAGGAAGAAATTCCAAAGATCGACGGCCTTCAAACCCGAAGAAAAGTAGTTATACTGACTATGAATATTTACTATATATAAATTCAAGATGCGAGATCTGAGGAGATTTTCGGGATTTGATATTTGTATGTGTGGTTTTTTGGTCTCGGAGATTAAGAATTTTTGGGGGGGGTTTCGGTATCGAAAATGGTGATTTATTTGTTGAAATTAATGAATTCATTATTTCAAATTTTTTTATTTGCAGATTAACACGAAAGGGATGCCCTGTAATGTTTGAAGAACACGTCGTGAATCAAGGAACAGGAGAAACGAATTGACCTTCATTTTGAATTTTTCAAGTTAGTGGGCCTCAGGAAAAACCTCTCTCTCGGCGACGAGTTCCAAAGTTCAGCTGTTCCATTGAAGAAATATCGCTCACCAAGAGATGTTCGATAGGTCTCCAAGCTCACAACAAAGGGGTGGGAATGCTGTACTCGGCTTTATCCGTGTAGATACTGCCAAGAGTGGAACGATTGAAGACAATTATGGCCGATTCTGATTAAAATCGATATTTTGTAGTCTTTAGGCGTGATTTTTTCTAATTGAAATTCGTGAATTCAAGATGGCGGAATAGTTTTGTGATATCTGGTCGGGCTCTATGAATGACTGGTACTCAAAACATGAAATGTAAATTTTTCAATAGAACTATATTTTCAAGACCACCCACACCACACGAAATCTCTGAAATTATAAAGAAAAAAACAAAGAAACCTCTCCAGCTGTATTGATATCTGTGGAAAAGCTGTAAAAAAAGTTGTCGATTTGATATGTTATCCACTATCACGCATAATAATCATGTCGTTTGTTGATGGACATTATTCAAAAGTTCCAAAGATATCAAAATCAGTCTCAAGTCATAAGGGTGAAGGATCTAGAGAAAAGATGTTGGTTATTAAAGGAATGTATGCCTGCAGTCCCAGTTTGCCAAGGTAATTGACAGTTCCTTCAATACACGACCCACTTGTTTTTTGTAACAGAACAATCTCATTTCGAATAGGCAACACGGATTCAGACATGGTATATCCACTGAAAATGCCATTGAAGTATAATGCACACAAATATATCAATATCTGAATGATAAAAAAATTCCTATTGCTCTATTTCTCGATCTGAGTCGCTCATTTGACACAGTTGATCATATCCTATTGTTAGATAAGCTGTATTATTTGGGCGTATGGGGTGTAGCTAACAAGTTCATAGCATCTTACTTGGGAAATAGGACACAGATAGTAATGATTGAATCTGTGAAGTCGAAACCTGCAAATGTAACTGTTGGTGTACTACAGAAATCGGTTCTGGGTCCTCCACTTTTTATTGTTTCCATTAGTTTAGTTTTGATCAGTGATTCATATAAATCCGCAAATAAAATCTCCATTTATGCTGATGATACCAATCAGTTAATCGCGGAGAGTAATTCAGCAAAATCAGTGGAAATATCAAATATAGCAGCAAATTTGTTTTGTGAGTACTGTGTCGATAATGGTGGGTCTTTCAATATACACAAGAGTATTCGTTATGATTATAGTCCATTGGTAACGATGAATCATGAGTCTATGGAGCAAGTTGTGTGTGTGAAGTTGAAAACGAAAAGGTAGCAAAGTTTTTGTGAAATTCGTTGTCAGCAACGATTCCATAGTGCGGATTCCATGCAATGAAAATGAATTGTCATAGATATCGTAGTTTTCTAGTCACGAATCGTGATTTCATAAATAATTTTTATTTCAAAATCTGTAGACATTAAAAAAGTCACCAGAGGAAAGAATAAAAAAATTGAAATATCCCTATTCCTGATAAAACTCAATTTGTGTTATTGCCATAACGCAGAAAAAAAAATAAAGCCACCATGAAATATTTACGTTGAAGATCATGATATTCTCAAATGAAAATAGAACGGAATTTTCAGATCGGGCGGAAAGCCAGGAAAATTGAAAATTATTATTGATGGTATCACTTTCATAACTCGATAGTTGATTACTCGAAAAATATAAAGGAAGCCACCTGGAAATTCTTACAGATTACGTAAGGTATCATGATCTCTTCTGATGGAAATAGAAAGGAATTTTCAGGTCAGACGGAAATCCAGGAAAAATTGGAAACCATTATCAATGGTATTACTTTTATAATTCGATTGTTGATACCTCGAGGAGAAAGAAAGCCACCTGGACTTTCTCACAGAATACGTAAAATTTCACGATCTTCCTCAAATAAAGATGGTATGGAATTTTTAGATCGGACGAAGAGCCAGGAAAAATTGGAAAATATTAATGATGGTGTGATGATGTGATATGGAAGTGATACCATCAATAATAATTTCAAATTTTTCCTGGCGCTCCTAAAAGTTCCTTTCTATTTTTATTTGAAAAGATCATAATATTGTACGTTTTTTTCGAGAATATCTGGCTTTCTGTCCGAACTGAAAATTCCTTTCTATAATTATTTGGAGAGATTATAATATTTTTTATATTCTATAAAAAATACCAAGTGGCTTTCTTTCTTGATTTTGAGTAATCAACGGATAAATTATGAAAGTAATACCATCAATAATAATTTTCAATTTTTACTGGCTTTTCATTCGATCTGAAATTTCCGTTCTACTTTCATTTACGAAGAACATGCTATTTTACGTATTATGAGAAAATCTCTAGGTGGCTCTATAACTCGTTTTCGAATGATTAAGGAATGAATTATGGAAGTAATACTATCAATAATAATTTTCAATTTTCCCTGGGTTTCCGTCCGATCTGAAGATCCCGTAGACGTAAATCACTATGAATTACAGTAGTAAAGTAAAAAAAAAAGTAACTACCAATATAGTGGCCATGAAACAGAATACGGGTGAAGATTATTCCACAAACTGAAAAATGCACGCACTTCGCGAAGTTCTGGAAATCACTCTCACTTTTTTGCTAATGCAATGTGATAATAGTGGATACAAATCTTTGCTGAAGTGAATGAATTTCAAACATTATGATTCTCAATTTAAATTCCTCCAGAGGAACAAACAAAGCCGTAACAATCACCCGGTATTAGATATCGATGGGAAAAGTCAATTACCTCGTTCAACAGCTCACAGCGCTTAAAGCCGCTGCACAAAATTCGATAGTTTTTCATGGAGAAATGTCAAATTTTGTGGAGCGGCTTCAAGCGTTGTAAGCTGTTAGATGCGGCCAATGTTTCCTTTGTGATCCTTTCCGCCATGCCCCTTCACTGTAACGTTTCCACTCCAAAAGGAAATCAAAGACGCCACCACCACCCCTCAATGAAACCGTTTCATTGGAAACCAATAGAAAATATTACCAAAAACGTCATGAACTTCAACCACAATCCTCACAATGTGGAATAGAATCAGATCTGAAATCAGAAATTCCATATGTTATTTTTGGGTCGCCACGCTGAACTCCAAATTGTCAAAAAAAAATCATTACATCACAACGTCCTATATTCCAATTTTGAATGGAATCGACTCAGAAATAACGAAACTCGTCCAACGTTCTGTTGCCGCCATGAAGTATTGTCCCTCGAGTGATGAATTGTTCTGGAATATTCAGTCAACTGGAAGATAGAAACTTGCGATATTTGATACAAACGTGTACACACGCCTACATGAACAAACACATATAGATAGTTTAATTGAAAAAATTCAGTAATTCCTATTCCCAATCCGTCCTTTTGCCAGATTTAACACTGGCCCTGTGATACTGTCTCTCTCTCTCTCTCTCTCTCTCTCTCTCTCTCTCTTCCCCACCAGGCGGATAAGAGGAGCAACCTGAGGGGCGGTCAATTGAAAGATATTGAAAGAAATTCATTTCTGAATCCAGAATTGAGAGTATTAATTAGTTTTCACTAATCGACGACTGAATAGTATTACCTAGTTGACTTTGATGAAATTGGATATCTCCCAATTCGAAAGGAATAATGCAAGGTGATCCAAATGGTGAAAACAACATATTTCTGTGAACTTATCGAAGAAAAATATTGTGAACATCGAAAGGAGTAATGAGAAAATCTTTCAACTAAGTGAATAATGGGCTCCATAACTGAAAAGAAACAACAACAAAATATTCGTTTGTTTTGAGGTGGAATTTATCAAAAATGACCAAAAATTAGGAACAAAATCCTTTGCATTCATTTGATACTTGGAGCATATATTTTCAATTATTTTCTCTTTCTTCACTCATACAACCCACCATCAGTCAGAATGGAAAAGATCGTTTCTGACTCATTGTTTCTCAGAGATGGAGACCTTTAATTCTAACAACTCTCCAACTGGCCAATACTAGCTCTAGCTCCATTCAAAATTAATCTTGATCCAAATGTTCTCGATTCAAGTTTATGTGCAGTGAAACATTTGAACACGCAGAAATATCTCAGTTCCGAGAAAGGGTGGTCCTGATAACCAACATAATGGTAGTCCTCTATCTTTTTACACCAATGTGTAATGATCCAGAGAAGATTGGCAACGGTTTCAGAGAACTGATCGAAAACAATAGCATTAAATTTCAGGGAAAAACTTCAGCATTATTCGTCGATCCCGTTGCCCGGAGACCAGTTACCTCCTTTCTTCTTGACATTTATCTTCAAACACCCACCTCCTCTTGCGACGCACATTCGTGTACTGTTTGTTTCGTGATGATTTGAACAGTTTTCTATTCGTTTTCTATGAGTGCATCACCTATGTGCCTGAATCTCAGATAATTTTTCGACATTCGATCAAAAACTGTTGAAACTTCAGTTGGTCTATGAGTTCGTTCAACTCATATTCATTATCTGACTCACATATATTCACGATATCATCTTGTCCAGTATGTTGATTGTACATAGATTATCGCATTTAAGGTTGATGAGTATATGCAGATCATTAAGGTGAATTGAGAGTGTTGAAACATGAGAGGGGGATTGAAAAATCGCAATTAACGAAATACAAAAGCTTTTCGGTAGTTAATGAAAATCATGAATATATTGAACGAATTGGCATTAGACTGAGCAAACTTGATGAACATTTCTATGTATTTGATATAGAAGCTGAAATCAAGAGCTTAGATCACGAAGAGAAAAATATTCTGGGGGATATAGAAAATATTTTCTATTATATCGCAGAACAAGCAAAATATTCGAAGAAATCTTCCCATGTTCTATACACTGCAGTTATTAGTTATTCAAACGATGATATTCATGATACAAATATTAACATGAATGATCCATTGAGAAATGTTCAATCTACTGATGTTTTCAGGAAGATTCGATAAGTGGCTCACTTTTCACGATGAATTTGTCAGACGGATTCATAATTGTTCATAATAAAACAACTTTGATGAATACCCGAAGTTTCTTCAACTTGAAACTCATGCAATGTTATGAGAGCTATAAAATAGACTAGGATCTTTTGATTGAAAGATTCCAGCAAGAAAAACGTAGCGTAGACAGCCATATCACTGTTTTGTTAGGAATTCATTCCGAATGGAATGCTATCTTAGTCAATCTTATTACATCAAAACTAGATGATATTACTTGAAGCAAATGGAGAAGAATCATTGGGGGATGAATATACAATTCACGAATACAGAGAAATAATGAGATTTGCAAAAAAATGCCATCGACCATTGAATAGATATAACTAGACAAGAACAAAAAACGGACTATATTCAAGTGTCATATAAAATCATGATTTGCCCTCTGCTCTGAAATCCTACTCTGTGAATGAGGTCATTTGAATGAGGTATTCAAACATAGTTGTCATTATTGCATAAAATACTATTCCATCTCATCCATCGCTTTCCATCGTAAAACATCATCATCTACTATAGGAAAATCCGAACTCTCACAATGAAATTCATTGCAGCACATGGAAAGTTCAATTTATTTCTTTTCAGTGATAGAATATTGATCACACAATATGACAACATTTCTCAACAGAGCGAATAAAAAGAGCAATTTATTTTCAGTAGTAATAACCAACCCAAGGGCGTTGATGATTGTTCGGAAATTTTATAAGATTCCGAAAGCTTTTTGCTAGGAGACGGAGGTCAGTTTCTTTTGAGCAACAAGCTTGTGAAAGTTCTTATGAAATTTTTGAGCATTTATCAATGTTCGAGGGTAATTAGGATAGAAATTCTTTCACTAATTTTTGACAAGAAATAAGAGAGAAACCAATTCTGAGTTCCACATGGTTTCGACCGTAAACAATTATTCTGCCTCCCGATATCCATCTGAGTGATACTTTATATCATTGCAATAGTTCTTAAATGCTTTCCATACAAATTCTTGGCTGTTACTTTTATTTTTGGTATAATTGATATTCTAAATAGTATCACTACCAAATTGTGAAATTTTTAAATATCAAAAATTTGAAACGTCAAAATTGAAATAAATCAATTTGTATGTATTCATGGCAATAACATAATGAAGTGAGAAGAGCCCTTGGGATCTTTTCAGTATAATTTTGTTCTAATTGTTGTGTTCGATCAGATGACTTCAAATTACCTGATTCCATTGGATTCCTACTTGAGCAGAAAATTTTAATGGTAACTGTTCTTTCGGAAGTGATCGAACCCCAGAAGGAGGGCGTGATGTTGTAATTCATGTTGAGAAATATATATTAAAATAACTTCATTCAACAATTTTCTACGAGTTACTAGTAAACAACACTTTGCTCTGCAAATGATCTACAGAGATCTTATATTGATGAATTCATCAGTGAATAGTTTGATCTCCAATTTGACCACAAATCTGACCACAAATAGTTCTGGAGATCTATCATTTTATTCTGCAAATCCCTCCGTGAGTTCAACTGAAAACAATTTGGACCTATCAAACAAATCATTGAAGATCCCACAAGATACCAGTGCCAACATATCAGTACGCGATGCTTCTCATATTTCGCACCTTAGGACTTTTGGAATATCAAAACATTAATTTTTCTATACATTTAAAAATTCTTATCTTTTTGATCAGGAAGCATTCAAGGCTGATTTCATCAAATACATTCAATAAAAGACATTGACGTTAAAGTCGAATCATTCAATGAACTTCTTCTAGATTCATTTGATAGGCACACACACACACGACAAATGAAAACTCATGAGGATCTTAGAAATCAAACTAAGCATGCCATCATTCGAGAGGGAAAAAGCATACCTATCTACTGTTCAGACTGAACTCAGACAAAAGTATCAATCATTTTTGGAAAGAACCAGGATCAATGGGTATTCACTTCACAGAAAACAGAAACTGATCTCCTAACCTGAAGAATGCCAATGACACAAATTCCTCTATCTATTTCTCCTTCCACTCAGCATCACTCTGCTACCCTTGTTCAAGTATTATCCACTTCCAACTCCAAATGTTCAACCACTGCTTCCTCCAAAACGTTCTTTCGTCCATATAGAAAAAGGCGATCATCCTACTCCTCCTCAAGGTGTCAAACCCGTAAGAACTGAAGGACCAATGAGCATAATATGTGTACTCTCTGGAGCATTCCAAAGAATTATTTACTGGAAATTGAAGTGTACATCGATAGCAATAATATTCTACCCCTCTCTGTTTAATCAATTTCACTAGAGCATTCAACCGCTCATAAAGCAACCTTAGCATTCTCCACCATATCGGATTCAACATTAATGCAGCTCAACTCATTAGGAATTATCTATCTTGAAAATTCCAGGCCAAAACATTGAATGGCGAGTTATCTTCTCTCCAACATGTGCAATGTACAGAACGGATTATCTCAAGGCCCTATCCTATGACCCTTATTGTTCATGCTCTATACTACTGACCTTCACAATTGCTCAAGATATAACGAAAGTCAATTCATTGCAGATGATATGCAACCTTTCCGGAAAACAGCATGCGATAATATAAATTATGTATTGAACTCAAAAAGGAAGGTGTCCGGATTTTTCCAGTTGATACTACAGAAACTTAGTACTTTTTCTTGAAATATATCCATCACTTCAACTTTGTAGGGAAGAGAGCCTATGTCAATCTCGAACTGATATAACTGAACCTCTAAAAGAACTCGGCTGGTTGGACACTTGTAAAAGGCACTATTATATTCCCTTCACAAAATTGTCCAGTGCAAATACCATACACACCTCGGAAATGAAATCACTTCCTGAAATGATATACACAACCTGAACAATAGGCTCGAGTCCACGCTAACACCACATCAGCTCAAAATACCGCTCTTCCGATCATTCTTTTCATATATGATAACCGCGCTCTATCATTTACTTCCAGAAAACATGAAAAATTGTCGATTCGAAACTTGAAAAGGAATATGAAATCATTTCTCTCTCCAGGCGCGATCATCACCTAATTAGAATAGAATAGAAATAGAAATTTATTCGTGTACACAATAATTCATGTATACATTTTGTCATTAAACACATGAAACAAATACGAAAAATAAATAATAAAGATTAATACTCACACGCTAATACTGCAATTATGTTACACATGACACGATATAATTTTATTGATTGATATTGTAATGTTCATTATTATCCAACTATTTTCAACATAGGCTCATAAGATTCTAACTGATGTACACTGCGACTCATCTTTGTTGGTATGTACTCTATTACTAATTTTTTTTACAAGTTGAGAGTGGTATATTACTTTGGATATTTAAGCACTATATTCTACTCTGCCTTTATATTCATTTTATTGTTACCAAAGTACTGTTAATGAATTTCCATTATGATAATTTATGTGATTTTCATCCATTGTAGGAGTATTCACATTCTAATATCCTCTGAGACTCTACTGGGAAATGGATCCCTGAGTAGGTAGAAACAATACGGGCCGTGTGGCACATTTCATCCTAATACACTCCTACAATGGAAACGTTAAGCTTTGTTCTCTGAAAGTACATCATGCTTCTTTCCAGGGCAAAAGAATTAACATTACCTCTGTAGGATAGTGCTTTTTATTATTCAGGTTTTAGTATTCCGTAGTTTCAGTTTATTATATTATCTATGGCAACAGCGCCATTGAACCCTTAGATAAGTAATATTTCGTTTTGCTGGTTGGCGCGGACGGTTCCATTTCCCTGACAGGGGAGGCGTTATATTTTGAGTTATCGGTCACGACCCAGGCGAAGTCAGGTATAAAATTTGCAAAAGTCGGTATCAGTCAGCTGCTAGAGTTCACTGAGCGAAGACGAATTTTTGAAGACGCTAAAGACGAGTCGACAGCCGTGTCGATATTCAACGTTTTTGTTCAGTAATGGATGCTGATTGTTATGTGCCGTATAAATAAGTAGTAATAGAGTCTGTGCCAGTGTTCCAGTAGGAATTGTTTTCTCATCGTTAACCAATATACAATTGTTCTTTGTTAATCCGAGGCCTAATCAATAAATCAATCCCTAGACAACACAAACATTCCTACATTTTGGGGGCTCGTCCGGGATTGCAAAGAATGTGAACTTGATAAAACGATTGGACAAGTCTAGAAGTATTGCTCAGCAAAATAACCTGGATGAAAGTGGCAGAGATAAGGTAGCAGGTAAAGCAGAGTAGTTGTTGACGAGAGGAAGCCTGCGACGGTGGACTAGCCAAAAGTAGCACGTTTTAGTAACTTGCACAAATTCAAGGTAACATTTTTCCTGTATTTCGTACCAGATCAAGTCAGACCAGAAGGGCATTTTCGTTCAGTGGCGGAGACGTTGGAGTGGAATAAACTTTTTATTCTTCTTAAAAGAGACAATTTTGTTGATTTTGAAATTCATTGCATTGAAGAAAGGGTGAAAATTTTCAATCTTGAATATATTGAAGGAATCTTGTCGAATTTAGATAGTTTTGAGGATAAATAAGTGTCTGTATTTTGAAATTTTGAACTGATAAACTATTTTGTACAAATCTTAGTTTAAGATGAAGATTAGTACCTATCTAGTTTAGCATTTTGATAATATTGAGTGTTTCTTTTTAGTTTAATCTATCCACACTGAACAAAAACGTGGTCGATGACTTGAAAATTTGACTACTTATTGCCGGTATTGTATATTTTTTTTATTTTGCTTATTTTGAAGATTTTTACTGTTTCGCTGGTATATTTAGTGCTTATATGCTATTAGGGTTAATAAAAAATGACTACTTTAGGAAGTTTCGAGCAAATCGAGTATAAGATTACTCATAGTAAACTGAACGTAGTGAAACAGTTACATTATATTTGTTTTGGTAATGAGGGCGAACCTAGAAGGGTAAGAAGGGCTATCCGTGGTTTTTCTGGCTTTGATTTCGGTAAGGGCTCCGATTCATACGCGGAAAAATTAGAAGACGTTAAGAAGCGAGTTAAGTTGCACGACTTGATAGCTATCTGCTATATTCTTGATTTGAACGTTTGTTCCGAAACTGCTGACGTGGCCGATCGCATTTGTTCATACCTAATAAATTTTGAGGGAGATGAAAAGGGCAACGAAAATGAAGAAGAGGACGAAGAAGACGAAGAGGAAGAGTCTGAAGACGAAAGCGATGTCGACGCTGAAAAGAAGAGAAACGAAGACGAAAGCAGTGAAGACGAAGAAAGAAAAGAAGACGATAAGAAGAAGAAAGGTGCAATAAACAAGGAGAAAAGAAGTAAAGACGTTAGAAATGAACAGAGACCCTCGAACACTACAAGACAGCACGAACTAAGAAAAACTGATACTTTTTCTTTGACATTCAGAGATATCGAGGATAGTATAAGACCTTTTGACGGAAAAGACAGTTATCCGGTGAAGACGTGGATTCAGGATTTTGAAGAAATTGCTGAAATTACAGGCTGGAATGAACTCCAAAAATTGATTTTCGCTAAGAAGAGCCTTACAGGGTTGGCCAAGTTATTTGTTCAATCTGAGCGCGGTATTACGACATGGGCAATTTTGAAAAAACGCCTGATCAAAGAATTTGAGGTAAAAGTAAGCAGTGCACAAATTCACAAATTACTGATGACGAGAAGAAAAAAACATGATGAATCGGTACAAGAATATGTTTTGGCTATGAAAGAAATAGGTAACAGAGCCAATATTGAAGATGAAGTGATAATCCAGTATATCGTAGAAGGAATCCAAGATGAAAGTACCAATAAAGTTGTTTTGTATGGGGCAAACAACTTCACGGAGTTTAAAGAAAAAGTCAAAGTTTATGATCAGATACAAAACCAGAA
Source organism: Zygogramma bicolorata (assembly GCA_032362365.1). Taxonomy (NCBI): domain Eukaryota; kingdom Metazoa; phylum Arthropoda; class Insecta; order Coleoptera; family Chrysomelidae; genus Zygogramma; species Zygogramma bicolorata. Next base: position 156,058 of record JAVJAQ010002214.1, on the reverse strand, counting down.
AAAGAAATCGTTCGCCGGGTCAAGTAACTGGAAGTCGAAGACTGAGAATGCAAGGAAAGAGCGACAGGAAAATTATTCGACAAGGACCGACATACAAAGGACGGAGACTTGTTTCAACTGCGGCCAAAAGGGCCACAGATCTAAAGGATGTCCAAACAAGGCGAAAGGTACCAAGTGTTTTAGTTGCAACAATTTTGGTCATATTTCCACAAAATGTCCGAACAAAGCATCGACTTCAAACAGCGCCACAACTAGGCCAAGTACTAGTACAAATACTGCAAATATTAGCGTCGTGGAAGTTATTCCCAAGAATGCCGTGAATGTCACCATAAATAATGTGGTTTTAGCCGCATTATTCGACACAGGAAGTGACGTATGCACAGTGAGAGAAGACGTGTTCAAGGAATACTTTCAAGATGTTGAATTATCCGAGGACACATTAATTGTAAAAGGTTTAGGCGAAGGTAGTCAAGTGAAGACGTTGGGATCTTTTAGAAAATATGTTATGGTAAATGATGAAGAGTTTTATCTGGAATTCCATGTATTACCTATCAATTCGACGGCATTCAAGGTCATAGTGGGAAACAACATATTGAAAGAAGCTGAAGTAAGAATTCAAGAAGACGGAATTATGATTTATAAAAGAAGCAAAGAGAACTTTTTAATGCAAATCACTGTAGGTGAAGAGGAAGAAAAGGAAGTCGAGGTAGATGTAAGACATATAGAAAATGAAGAACACAGGAAAATGATAACGGAACTAGTAGAAAGCTACGAGCCGCAGAAGATTAAAACCACTGGAATTGAAATGAAAATTATAATGAAAAGTGAAGAGCCCATCTACCAGAGGCCAAGAAGATTGTCAGTACCAGAAAAAGAGGAGGTGGATAAACAAATAGATGAATGGTTGAGAGACGGCATAGTTCAACCAAGTTCATCAGATTTTGCAAGTCCAATAGTAATCGTGAGGAAGAAGGACGGACAAGCTAGAATATGTTGCGATTACAGACTGCTAAACAAGAATGTTATAAAGGACCGTTTCCCTTTACCGCTCATAGAGGACGTTCTGGACAAACTGCAAGGAGCTTCGGTATACAGCACTATTGATTTGAGAAATGGTTTTTTCCATGTATCAGTCGAACCGAACAGCGTGAAATATACCTCTTTCGTGACGCCTACCGGTCAATTTGAATTTTTGAAATGTCCGTTTGGATTTTGTAATAGTCCGGCAGTGTTTCAACGTTTTATCAGTTATATCTTCAGGCCATTGACATCAAAGGACATTGCAATTTACTATATGGACGATATAATTATACCGAGTAGAGACGAAGAAGAAGGGTTAGAAAGATTGAGGTTAGTGTTGGAAATAGCAAAAAATTATGGGTTAGAAATAAAAAAGAAGAAGTGCCAATTTTTGAAAAGAAGAGTGGAATTCTTAGGATATATTATTGAAGGCGGGAAGGTGCAACCCAGCAAAGCTAAGACAGTAGCAATACGAAAATTTCCTGAACCTACGACGCCGAGGCAGCTACAATCATTCCTAGGATTGACGGGATATTTTCGAAAATTTATTCCTTCATATGCAATAATAGTGATGGAAAACTGCATCCAATATACTATATGAGTAAAAAAACGACGCCCGCTGAAGAAAAGTATACAAGTTACGAGTTGGAAGTTTTGGCTATAATACAAGCCGTCAAGAAATTTCGTATTTATTTGATAGGAAATGAATTTAAAATAATTACCGATTGTTCTGCGTTTCAAAAAACCATGGACAAGAAGGATTTGACCACTAGGGTAGCAAGATGGGCATTATTGCTGGAAGAGTATAGATACAAGTTGGAACATCGAAAAGGTAGTCAGATGTTACACGTGGACGCTTTAAGCAGATATCCGATAATCATGACGATGAGCGAAGAAAAAGACGGTATGACAGCAAGAATTAAAAAGGCACAAGAGAGTGATGAATATCTGAACAGTATAAGGAAGATATTAGAAAAAGGAAATTACGAAGATTATTTTTTGAAGAGGGAAATGTTGTACAAACTCAAGGATGGAATAGAATTATTAGTAGTTCCCAAGGGCATGCAAACAGAAGTTATCAGGAGAGCACATGATATTGGTCATTTTTCGGTTAAGAAGACAGAAGAAATCATAGAGAGAGAGTTTTACATGCCCAAACTGAAAGAGAAGATCGGTAAGTTCATAGCTAATTGCGTAGAATGCATATTGGGGAACAGGAAGGAAGGAAAAAAAGAGGGCTTCCTACACCCTATACCTAAACAAGATGGAGTACTGCACACTTACCATGCTGATCATCTTGGTCCAATACCCTCTACCAATAAGAATTATAAACATATTCTCGTAATTATTGATGAATTCACGAAGTTCACGTGGCTCTACGCTACAAAGTCTACTACGTCCAAAGAGACCATAGCTTGTTTTGAAAAACAAAAACAGATTTTTGGAAATCCCGCTCGGATAATCACTGATAGAGGTACAGCCTTTACCTCAAATGAATTCCAGGAATACTGTAAGAATGAGGGGATAGCACATGTCTTGATTACAACTGGTGTACCTCGTAGTAACGGACAAGTCGAGAGGATCAATAGAATTATAATACCTGTTTTAACCAAACTAAGCATAGAAGATCCTACGAAGTGGTACAAGTACCTAGAAAGAGTGCAACGAGCGCTTAATTCGACGTTTCAACGAAGTATTGCAACTTCACCATTCGAAGTTTTGATGGGAGTGAAGATGAGGAATAAGGAGGATCTGGAAATCAGGGAGTTGTTAGAAAGAGAGTGGATAGAAGAGTTCAATGAAAATAGAGAAGAGATCAGGAGCAGAAGTAAAGCCCAAATTTTGAAGGTACAGGAGGAAAATCGTAAAAAGTATAATTTGAGGAGAAGGAAACCCAAATTATATAGTGAAGGTGACTTAGTTGCCATAAAGCGAACTCAGTTTGGGAGTGGGCTGAAAGTTCACAAGAAGTTCTTGGGTCCATATGAAATCGTCAAAGTTAGGCCGAATGAACGGTACGATGTTGTAAGAGTTGGAATTCATGATGGCCCTATGAGGACCTCTACTTGTAACGAGTATATGAAGCCATGGGTCGACAATGAATCGGAATCCGAGGCGGATTCATGTCAGGACGGCCGAATGTAGGATAGTGCTTTTTATTATTCAGGTTTTAGTATTCCGTAGTTTCAGTTTATTATATTATCTATGGCAACAGCGCCATTGAACCCTTAGATAAGTAATATTTCGTTTTGCTGGTTGGCGCGGACGGTTCCATTTCCCTGACAGGGGAGGCGTTATATTTTGAGTTATCGATCACGACCCAGGCGAAGTCAGGTATAAAATTTGCAAAAGTCGGTATCAGTCAGCTGCTAGAGTTCACTGAGCGAAGACGAATTTTTGAAGACGCTAAAGACGAGTCGACAGCCGTGTCGATATTCAACGTTTTTGTTCAGTAATGGATGCTGATTGTTATGTGCCGTATAAATAAGTAGTAATAGAGTCTGTGCCAGTGTTCCAGTAGGAATTGTTTTCTCATCGTTAACCAATATACAATTGTTCTTTGTTAATCCGAGGCCTAATCAATAAATCAATCCCTAGACAACACAAACATTCCTACACCTCTTTATTCAGCATTTCATGTTCGACTGTGATGAGCTCAAATTTCGGTGAGTTTTCGCGTTGATGGTTTATTCAGAAAAAAAAGTTGTTGAACTCTAAGGCGCGTCATTCATTTCATCATCTTAAATTGCGTCATGTAGAACAAAGCCTAGCTACTCACTTACTTTCAAATACAGCTTGTTTTCCATACTCAACTCGAATTTCTGTGCGAAAGGGGTAGTTTGGCTTAGTGGAAACTTCCATTCGAATCAATATGCAAGCGGGAGTTATATATAACTTTTTCTCTATTTTCAATTTCCAACTAACTCAAAATTTCTGGTTTGTTAACATCAGTTATATATGAGTTCACCCATGCTTCTCTGGATGATACAAATAACAGATGAACAACCATCTGGATACATGATTATTATTCAACAATATCGTGATGTGTATGAAAAATGTTTGCTCTGTAACATGTCGGTTGGTATTACTTTCGTTCGAATATAAAATGGACATTGTTTTCCACTGCGTGGTAGTATTATTCGTTCTCAATTTTTTTCCAAGGGTACAATACCCCCCTGAAGTATATTTTCATCATTTGGACAGATTTCTCAATACGGTTTCCACTAGCTCGATTCGATCAGTATTTTATTTCAGTTTAGATGCAATGAAAGTTAAATCATTTCTCCCTGTTTTCGATTATCTCGTCAAAGTATTAAAAAGGTGAATTCAGTGATGAGTATTGAAAATCGAGACGAATCTTCATATCTAGAAGAGACACGTAGAAACAAATTCCTTACTTATTTTTGGGTGGTTGTGGTTATACATGAATATCTACGGAAATATTCAGAAGGCTATGACATAATTGCATTCTTGTACATACATAATTGACAACTTTTCATTCACGAATATAATCATCAATAGAGTTGAAGAAATATGTGATATTCTCGAGATGACACTGGTTCATCCAAAACTAAATTCTCCAAACAAACGTTTCACTGCGATGTAAAAGCAGCATTTTCCTGGAAGTATCCGGAATAACATTCGATTGCACTCTGTCATCATTTGTTATTTCCATATATAAACATTTTGCTGAAATATTGAAGTCGATTGGGAAATTTTATTGCTGACGTGACCCAGTTTGTAATGTGAACATAAAATCGTACTCACTTGATATCTATCCAATGCTATTGCTGTTATCGATATGGTGGAAACATATGTACTCGTAGCTTGAAGTATACCGATGAGCTTGCAAATGAAAAGAGTTTCGCCCAGGGGGAAATACTTGGTGAGGATCTCCATGAGTGTGAGGGGCATGGTGACAGTACATAAGAGCAGATCCGCCACAGCTAAATTGACGATGAACATGTTCCGAGGAGTACGCATCGCTGGTTTTCTCACAACAGATATGATCTGAAAGTAAAATGAGTGGTGGTTTATTCAGTCATGTTTTATGTACGTTCATCGGTTCATCCACGTATAATGATCAGGTGTAGTGAAGACACCGTTTTATTAATTAATTTCACTATTATCACATCGATACAAAGATTACTTCCATATCCGAATATACCGGAAGATAGCTACAACTCATCATGGCAAGTAATACTACAATACTTCGAATTGTTATTGATGAATTCTCATTTTTAAAAGAAAACTTCTGGATTAGCAATACCATGAGAGCACCCAGCATGATTTTATTACTGGATGCTCGACTGGTATTGCTGAAAAATATCAGAGTTTGAATTCAAGAAAAATTATTATTTATCTGAGGAAATTTTTAGGTCGAGTGGTATATCGATGTGAGAAAAAAAATATCAATTTTTGAAAGAAAACGACTTTATTAAATGAATTGTTGTTCCAAGTAATTCCAATATAGACATCCAATTAAGAGTGTAATTATTGTAGGCTAGATTACTAGCCTCTTCACGAATGTTATATTCTTATGTAAGAATGCCCAGTTCGCATTCTCGCGTCAATTTTCTAGTATAACATTATTCATAATCATTCAAAAACGATATAGAACTTTTCAAAATGACCATTGAAATAAAAGTATGTAGGCTTTCCCGGCCGGTGTTGATATATCGCAAGTTGCCTGTTCCATGGAAATAGAACAGAATGGGCAACTCGATTCCTTGGATGTTGGTTACGAAACGAAATGATGATAAACTTGGTCACAAAGTATATCGGAAGGTAACGCACACCGACAAATATCTACATAGGGACTCCAACCATCACCCGAGACAAAAACAGTGCCTTATGAAAACACTGGTTGATAGAGCGGAAGAGATTTGCAAACCGGATTCTCTGAATGAAGAGCTCTATCATCTCAGAAACGCTCTACGCGCTAATGGTTATTGAGACAGGGAGATAGAACGAGCAATACGACCAAAGACTATCATGAAACTACACTCGGAAGCAAAGGAAGGAACTCCAACAACAGTTACCACTTTTCTCGCTTACCTGAGGGGTACCGCACTATTAAAAAAATCTTGAAAAAATAAATCAAAACAATTTTAAAGCTGACGAAGAAAATACAGGAGCACCTGAGGTCTGCTAAAGATCCAAGGGACCCTCTATCCAATGCTGTGGTGTATAGTATTCCGTGCTCATATAGAAAAGTATATGTGTGAACCACCAAACGTAGTTTCAAGACACGGGTAAGTGAGCACAGTCGAAATTGTTGGTCGGGACAAACGGAAAAATCAGCTGTAGCTGAACAGGCCCTTCTCGATAAACAATATTCAATTTGATAAGACTTCCATCCTCTCAACAACGACACATTATTCAACTTACTTATAACGTGAAGCAATTGAGATATATAAACATAAAGATGATTTCAACAGGAAGGAAGATGGTAGTACAGTAGTACAGGATACGACATACGACAGAATAGGGTCCGACCACACGATTTCAACCCACAGGAAGGAGTTCGACTAAGACCACGTGCCGCAGATGCAGCCCAAAGCTCCGAAACTCGAAAGTCCAGGACACGGCCCTCAAGCCCGACAAGCTTGCGATGTACCATTTAAATATTTCTAGTACCGATTCCAAATAATGAATAAAAAGTGGATTCGAGCAGTACCGTAACAAAGACTTCCTAACCTAACCTAACCTCGTATTTTTCAGCAACGCCGAGCGCGCATTCGGCTCACCTCGCATTAACTAGTATTCTCTACTCTTCTCGATTCATGATTATGTTTTCATATGCCATCATCACTCTACGAAGAGGGGAATCGTCAAGTATCTGATCGATCGGGCAGTCAATCTCTGAAATACCAAAGAAAGTCTCGACAAGAAATTGAACAACATAAGGGAAGATCTTCAGAAGAACGACAATTCGAAGTGGTGAATCAGACATTGGCTCGGAGACATCGAAACAACAATTCCTTCCCATCTCCTATGTGAAACGACTTTCAGAGAGGATCAAGACGATTGGAGGCAAATACAACGTCAAAGTCTGTTCAAGATCAGGAAACACAATATTTATTTATTTATTTATTTATTTATTTATTTATTCATTCATATATTTATTCATTTATTTGATACACCATTCAACAGCCGAAGCCTTTTACAGAATGGGAAGAAGCAATAATTACAGTACATGCAATATCAAGCTATAAAATAGGTAAATTACTGAGAACACAAAAAAGACAAAAAAGTATAAACGAAGATGATTAACACAGCGCAGAGACGTGCATGAGCTGAAAAAAACTCAGTGAGAAAAAAGCTCATGCACGTCTTTATAACAGTACAGAAAAATACCAAATAGACAGATATTATGATAAAATAGCTCTCCTAATGTCTGTTTGCTTGCAATGAAAAATATCTAGTCTATCCTGAATTGACAAGTAGTCACGACATATTCTATAAATAGGAGAGTGAAGAAGTACATTGGTTTGCGCAAAGGGAAGATGAAACGTAATGAAATCAAGTACAGGAAGCCTAGGAACATGTAGATTGATATGTGCAAACAAGTATGGGCAATCAACTTGTGACTCTAGAATCTTGTGCAAAAATGCAATACCTAAATATTTCCGACGGTTATCGAGAGAATTGACTTGAAATCTAGAAAGTAGAAGATCATGAGGTATACCCCTATCCGGATAGATACCATCGCATTCAAAACGAACGTATTTGAAGAAACGCCTTTGAACTTTTTCTAGACTCTCAATATATGTGACATGTCCAGGATTCCAGACAACACTGCCATATTCGAACTTCGATCTCACAAGTGCATTGAAGAGTAGTAAGTGCGTTTTTATTTCAGACAACCATTTGGAGTTTCTGATGATGAAACCAAGTGTTTTGAAACCACTTGAAACAATAGAATTTACGTGAGGCAAAAATGTAAATTTCGTATCAAAAATGACACCAAGATCTTTAAATTCCTCCATTTTTGACAAAACTTGACCGTTTATAGTATGAGAAAATTCAATGGGTGATAATTTGCGAGAGTAGGTCATGCACCTTGTAATGTTCATAGGTAATAGGTTCATTTCACTCCACTGATTTGATTTGTCAATGTCTCTTCGAAGACAGTTGCAGTCAACTAAAGAAGAAATCTGCCGAAACAATTTACAATCATCCGCATATAATATAATTTCCGAGTCGATTCCCTGGCAAATGTCATTTATAAATGAAATAAATTGTAAGGGTCCCAAAACAGATCCTTGGGGGACACCCGAGGATGCTGTTATTTCGACAGACTTGGATCCATTGTATTCAACTCTCATCCGCCTCTCAGTATGCAGCCAGCACACGAGAACTTGACCACAAAATAAAAACATCGACACAAACAACTGTGTTTACCGGATACCATGCGAGTGCGGCAAATACTACATAGGAGAAACCAGAGGACCATTGGAAGTAAGAATGTGCGAAAATAAAAAAAATACACAACAAAGAGAGGCCACAGTATCGGGAATAGCGAAGCTTGTTTGGACAAACCATCAAAGCATCAAATGGTTTGAAGCCGAGGTAATACAAAATGAACAGCACTGGTTCGAGAGAAAATTCATAGAAGCCGCCTACATTCTCAAACAATGATGCATCCAGTCACACCAGTGTAGAAATCCGGAATGTGTATGATCCAGTCATCCAAAGGATGGACCAACTTCGGCTCGATGAACGAAGATATTGCTTGGATACATCCATTTCCCACTGAAAACCTATCAGCGCTCCTTTTTAGTAGGATCCGTACGCCTCTTTATTAGAATTGCCCATAGGAAATTTGTGTCTTTATAACCGACTTCACCTCCAAAATGTTGTCTGCCATCACCCGTATATGATAGCGGACACCAGCGATCGAAACATCGTGGGTACACTCAACTTGAAACTTGGTGTTAACATTTGTTCATATAACTTCATATACTCTTCCTTTCTTTTCTACTTGAATTTTTTTTACTCTTCTATTCAAATCCATCTCATCCTTTATTGTCTGAATTTGATCATTCAGTGGGAACTGATACCATAAAACCGACATGAAATATTGATTTTTAGCCTTCTTCATCGTCAATAATGATTTTACAATTCCCTTCTCTATGCACATTATGTTATTTCTTCTCTTATCTTTTTCGAATCATTCATATGAGCTGACAATGTACGAGTAGAAGAATACTGGATTGTCCCATAGTTTGTCCCATAGTATACACAAACAAGCACTTCCCGCTGTCCGTTTATAATATTCGTGTTGTTCCAATAACATATATCATCCCGAATAAATCGTTGTTAAGCGTACCACGTTTGAAGATAATTTGCAACATGCGAATCATTATACTTCTCATTTTATTTCTTGAATTTCAAGATATATTACGGAAGCTAATGAGGAAACAGATTATATGCTATACCCCCAATTCGTATTCATATAGTTCTGAAAGGTATTCGTAACATGTAACAGCCCTCGGGAAGATGGAAAATGGATTTGGAAATAATTGTTTGTTTTCAATTCCGTTCTCGAGTTTATATATTATGTTGGGAGGTATGGTTACTCATCTTGTTATTCCGAAACATTTCTTGAGTCGAAACAACACATATGATTTCTTATTCAAGATATATGATATTCTGTTTTTTCAATGAAAATGGGACAAGATCGTACATAATTTCCCGCTGAAATATAACTAGCGGTAATGTATACCCGTATCTGAAATATTCATCTTGGAAAATTTTCCCAGACAAACCACGAATATTTAACTGAATTATGGCTATTATATACGATTTATATTTCCTGAAAGTGAAGAAGACCCACATTTGGAATATTTGACAGCATTTTTGAATTGAGTTCGTTCGCTGTGATGCACGAGCATCTCACCACAAAGATTTTTTGGACTTTTTCAATGAAATTCAATTAAAGGGAATTATTGATTATGTCGAATCGATATACAAAATTCGTTAAGACTAATACTTAGAACAATTGTGATCTAAGCCGATACCATATTTGATCTTATGCTTAGAAGTATGGCGCCTTTTTTTTGATAAAAATATTTCAAACAATATTTTTGGTCTCCTAGAATATGATCAAAATACCTCTGGAATCTTTCCTTTTTGGTATCTAGATGTTGATCGCTTGTAATGACATATTCATTCTGACTTGAAATTCATTGGTATTTCAATGAATTTCATTTCAAACGTCAATACACATATGGAGAGCCTCAAATAACATTCGATATTAATTGTGCATACCATGCGATTGAGCTGTGTTAAACAAGCGTAAACAGTATAAAAGTGGTTGTTTGGATAGCAAGGATGTGGAAAATGGATATTATTATGTATTCTGATTGATTGATTCAGCTATTTAGTATTAGCTGACGATAGAGGGTTGTTCAAATATTTGACAACATTTAGGTACTTTATCATGGGGAATGTTTGCACCTGATGGATGTTTGTTCAGTGATATGGATTTGTATGCAGTAGTTCCCATCGGTTATCTATTTTTCATCATTTGTAAGTGAATGACTTGCTGGTTTCTAGTGAGAAAACAGTCTATGCAAAAATGGGTTTTTCTGCTGAGCACATGACGTCTCTCTACGCTCAAGAGCCAAAACTAGTGTGAACTTAAAGTGAACGAGGTCTCATTTCTCAATGTCTGATTTCAACAATGGGCGAGGATTTGAAATAAGAGTCTGCCCAAGTAACAGGCTGCCCATCAAGTGAATAGTTACGATGAAAGTTGTTTGAGCTTAGATGCGTGACGGAACTCTGCTAATCCCCCAACGATTTATGAATAAGTCCAAATCTATTTATAGAGTGTTCTTCATCTATAGAGTTAATTTTTCACTGATACATTGATAATCTATTCATGGAACCAGTAGAGAAAAGATTCATTTTATTCAACACTGGTAATTATAGCAGGACAAGCCTGAATGAACTGAATGAAATTTTTTACTGTTTTATGGAAGATTGTACTCAGTCGGAAAATGGTGTTCTCCTAATATAATGTTGAAAATGAAATAATAATATATTATATTATTATTTTAACATTTATGTTCAGCGAGTTTTCAGATTCTCCTGAAAATCAAGTGTATCTATACTAATATTTTAAAGGAGTTCGTTTCTGACTTTGTTTGTTTGTAGTACTGATTTGATCATGATCATTCTCTCACTAACATAAAGCTGCACTATTCGGAAGTAATGAATGCTATATTTTATTATGGTTGGAAAAAAAAATCAGTAAGGAATGAAGTCGGCGAAAAGCGGGCAAAATGTGATGCTTCAACGGTGTGCGCTGACTAAACGGTTCGGAGCAGACGAACATAATGTTCACCAGAAATGTTGGTCCCTATCAGTTCTTCAAAGAAGTCCGTGGTACTATATAGCAAGCTTCCATATTTGAATAACTACAAAATCTAAGACATTAATGGCCGGTTGCACCGCTTCGCTTAGGTTGGACTTAATCTAGGGATAACCTTAAGTTTGGGAATTTGCATGCACCATTTTTCCTTAGAAGTTAGGTGTCATGTAAATGACAGCAAAACTTAAGTAGCAGATATTCTTTCACTTATTCTTATTCAACCCAGTTTTGAGGACGATTGAGAGTAGAGAATCCACAAACGGGATATGAACAATTATATAATGAAGCTCATATCAGGACTCGGAATATCATAGAGCGTTCAATTGGAGTATGGAAAAGGCAATTTCCAGCTCAAGCCTATGGTCTTCGAATAAAATTTGAGACAATACAATTGTTGATTGTTGCCTCAGCCATACTGCATAATATAATATGTAGAGAACAAAATGAAGAAGATTTGAAAGATCCTAAAGATGTACAAAGGTTTGTGGAGGTTATGAACCAGGATGAAGTTCCCAATGTACCTCCGTTCAACGATAATATTGTTGCTCAAGGTTTTGTAATGAAAGTTTCATTTAAGTGCGATAGAAAACTATGTAGGCATATGGAATGATTTCATTATTTATTTTGGAATGAAATATGATACTGCTGGTTGGAAGTTTCGATTTATACTATTTTATTGTTCATAAAAAACATTTCATTGGAAATCAAAAACACGTTGTTCTTGCAATTTTTCAGTTGCAACAGCCGAATTTTCATTTCCAGTTCTAATATGTGGTTTTCTAACTCAAACAGTATTTATTTCTTCTCTTTCTACTTCTTTTCTTCGTATGAGGTCTTTGTTCAAAAATCCTCTTTTTGAACGAAGCAAATTCGTCTACTAATTGACTTGCAGGCAGGTGTACGTCTTTAGCCAATGGTTTTGCAACCCTTTATTGTTGTGCGTTTTAATTAGGATGCTGCAGCTTTTTTCCAAGTCTTGCAGACAATAGAAATTATTAAAAACGGAAAATGTCTCTATAAGTAACTTATAGGTGACATAGCAGTAGGGTTTTGTGCTACTTTCGCAGAAGGTGCTATATCGCTGGACTCAGGTTCGGTGTAGCTTTGTTCGGATTGAATATTTGTCATTGTCTCAGAATCCTTATTAGTATTAGGAGTTTCAGAGAGAGTGGTATTTATATGACGTAGGTATCCGATGAGGAATTGTTTTCCGGAATTCCAACCCTGAGGGGATGAAAAACGGGGTCGAAATTTGTATGGGGCAACGTGATGCCTTGGTCCAAGTCACTTCAAAGATCGCATGAATAGTCTTCAACAGAATTGATGAAAGACAGTCTGAATCGCTGATTGTAGAGATCTGAATTCTGAAGGGTGTGTTATTCGTATGAGGTAGACATCCGATAAGAAATGGTTTCTCAAAATTTCTCCAATAAGGGGGTGAAAAACGGGGTCAGAGTTTGTATGGTACAACGTGATGCCTTAGTCCATTCTACTTCAGATTTTGTATGAACATCCTCTAACATAATGGTTGGAAGAAGTGTTATTACATGAATTCGAATCACTCCACAATTCCAGAAACTACTCTGAATTAAAATCTCCTAACCAGAGGCTTGAGGCGATATGGCAACGGTCGAAGTATCCTTTCCTGGTTATGTAGTTCAGCTGATTAGTCTCTATTCATCGGACCTTTCATTAGGAGGGTCCGTGTATTTTGAATCGTTGGCATCCATGTTCTGAGGATGTTAAGAATCTCTCCTCTGCGGTTGAAGTTGTTTTTATGTTCATGAATTCCTATGGCCCTCCTATTGAGCCGTAGGTAATAGCTCATAGTTTTATCCAGTACTTGCGTTCAGTCGAAGTCGATATCATGACCTCCAAACAGATATATCGACACTATTCGGTACACTCCCGGAGTGTGAATGTTTCTCGTTTGCTTGAAGATTGGTCTCACCCCATGTGTCTCCAGAAGTCTTCTAATAAGGTCCGTCATTTCGTTAATATAGAGAGAGTCCGTCCATCAACGGCTGGTTCAAAGCCATTCATTGAACATCCCCGTTTGGGTCGTGGGGCTCGTTGAATTTTGTCCTTGCGGAAGTCATCATCTAAAAAGGCGTTCTTCTTTCTTCTTCTCCGGGATAATATAGCTCAGAAAATACGCCTAGCTATCTTTACCAAAGTTTCTATCACTGCCCTCTCTTGCCAGAGGTAATGGTTGAAATTCCTGTTCAGATGGGTGGGCTCATTCCTAGTTTTGATTTTTCCGCCTTCGTACCCATACGTCCAGAAAACCGATAATTCTTTTATCTATCTCCGTCTTCATTGTGAACTGAATCATTGGATTCCAGGAATTAGGAAATTTCTCCGTTTCCTCTTCTGCTTGACCAAAAATCATGAAACTCACATCAACAATTCGTAGCTAGCAGGATGGTTGGACCGGCCAACGTTCTAACTTGTTTTCAAACTGTTCCATGAAGAAGGTTGCCACTGAAGGACTCAGATAACTCTCTCTAGCAACTCCTTCTGTTTGTTCATGAAACTCTCCATCCTGCTGAAAATACGTTGACGTCAGACAGTGCTCGAACAGGGCGATAATATATGAAGGAACGAATGTGCTGATCAGGTTCAGAGTTTCATCACTGAAGTTATAATAATATTTGGAAGAGTAAAAAAGGGTGACTCGGAAAGTTAAAGGCCAATAACTGTAGTGCCCATAATGGATTTTTTTTTTTTTGAGATACTGCTGAAGAAAATGTGAGATAGCTGTTTTGATGATATTCCTAATAATAACCAATAATACGGTTTTCGAGCAAATCGCTCCACATGGCAGGCTGTTTCAAAAATTATCGGAGGGATAATTGACAGCTCCAAACGGGGACATCTCATAGTATTGATCCTGTGTGACCTGAGCAAGGCTTTCGATTGTGTTTCACATAAACTCCCAGTTGATGGGCTGTCGAGATATGGTGAAGAAATTTTTGGAAATGGTGTTCAATATACGTTATGGACATATTGTATAATTTAAGGTGATATAGTGTAACGTTGTTATATTTGGCGATTTTCTCTTGTCAATAAAAACGTTTTTGAGATTTTCGTTAGTTTTTCGTAAGATGCCTAGGAAACCCTGGTGTATCTACTTATACCTGAATAATTTTGGGATAAACTTGGCGAAAAGCGATTGCTTGATTTCTGAGATCGCAGAAGCTCCAGATCGCTATTGTAGATGGCGATCAGTCATATACCATATGAAGCTTAATTTTCAGTAGAGAGGAATGTGCAACCAAATATTCTACCACTGTTTATCATTTGCTTACTGAGATTTTGAAAGACCTGACAGCCAATCAAATGCGTTTCAGAAAACGTGCATGTAACGTGGAAACCTACCGTTAACAACAGGTCAATACTGTCACTGTCACCTGCTACCTCTACACGTTTTTAGTGTTTTTATATCAGTTTGTAAGACTAGACTTTGATTCCGAGAAAATTTACTTTGCCCATTCGCCTGAGACTGTAAGACAAAGTTCATGCTAGTGTATTGAAAGTGATAGACTGTCTTGGAATTGGGAATACACACATCAGTTATGCAACGGTTCAAAATACGTATCACATCAATATTTCCTTTATTTACTTTGTTTTCAATATCTCATTATTAAGAGCTACAGATGTTTCCTCCTCGATATAAGACTTTCGCTCAAGCTGAAACGAATAAAATTAGCTACAACGCTACATTCATGTTATTATTTTGGGGCGATTTGTTTTTTACTGACCTTAGGTACTGAATAAAGAAGACTATTTGGATCCCCAGATTTTGACTGACCACACAAAATACGAAATCTTCTACACATCGTGAAAAAGTGCTTGTAATAACTTCAACACTTATTCTACTTATATAGACTTTTGAACACTGTTGAGTGCGAAGAAATAATTTCAGTTTTCATTGACAACAATAAACATCAAAGTTACGTCAATCTGACAAAACCGACATTTGACAGATTTTCGAAAATGCTCATATAACGCCCCCTATACAAAAAGTAGAAAGCTTTTGTAAACGTCGATTGTTTTTCCCAAGAAATTCTAAACACTATCGAATCACTAGATACACCAGGGTTTCCTAGGCATCTTTGTTTTTCGTAAAAGAAGATATATTCCGAACCCAATTGAGTTATTACCAGTTATTACATTTGTGGCGACCGTGACAATTATGGAAACCCTCAAGAACTTAATGACGTTTTCTCTAATGGAAATTCAAGTCGAACGAGGATCAATTAGTTATTACGTCTTTTGGAAGATAAATGCAGAAACTGTTCATCATCGACGAAAATATTGAACAGGCTTTTTTCAATAATTCTCACAGTAAAGAAAACATCGAAAAAAAAAATGATGATATGGAACACTACAGGAATATCATTGCAAGTTGCCGTTCCAAATGCGAGACATTTTTGAGGGACGACGATTCGCAGAGAAACTACAGAGATGACAATTCCCAGAGCTACTCCGGTGAGAAGACTAGGAGAGGATTCAATCTCTCGAAGTTGGAATTGAATAAATTTGATGGAGATGTGCGTAACTGGCTTGGATTCTGGGGTCAATTCAGGAAGATTGATGAAGATGAAGAAATAGATTTTGACGACAAGTTCCAGTACCTACTCCAGTCGACATAGCCCAGATTACCAGCAAGAGAGCAAGTCGAAAGTTTTACCCTAGCAGGTGCCAACTATAAAAAAGCTATCGGTCAATTGAGAACCAGATTTGCCAAGGACGAATTTTTGATCGAGGTATATGTGAGAGAGCTTTTGAGTTCGGTAATGACGCAAGTAACTAATAATCAATCACGTATGTCTTTGACTTTGGTCTCGGTAGTGTAGTGGTTAGCATATCTGCCTATGAAGCGGAAGGCCGGGGTTCGAAACCTCGCCGGGCCACCGTGCTGGGTAATCGGACGTTAAAAGGTAAGGCCTCGTTGATCCATTGCTGGCACAAGTTTCGACTTCTGAGGCTTGACATTCGTCAGCTGGTTAACGGAACGAACAATTTTACAATTTCAATACATTGTACAATAAATTGGAAACCCGGCTTTGGGGAAGCTCTAGGTAAAACACAAGACAAATATGCAGCAATGCTCTTTTCATTTGTGGAATCTTCGCTTCCACCAGATTTACTTAAAGTTTGGGAAAGACATCGCAATTTTTTGAGAATTCAAAATTCACATGATAATGTATCTGATATCTGATAAGGTATATCTTTCATTAGAATTCCTGAGAAGTGAAGTTGAATCTGAGGAAAGGATTTAGTTGGTGAAAAAATATTTCGAAACGAATGAGGGTAAAACAAAATTTGAAAATAACAAAGCTACATGTCAACAGGAAAATTCAGAAATGCAAACTGCCTCAGCACTTCATTCGGCTGATAGGGAAGCAAAAAAGTAAGACTTTCCCAATTTGTATTTTTCGTGACAGATCACATGCCAGTCATGACTGTCTGAAAGCTCAAAACATTCCTCTGTCTGACAAAAAAAAGTAACTGAAAAGAGTGAATGTTCTGCTTGTCTCAAACGGGGACATGGTATAAAACAGTGCAGATAATTCATAGGATGTATAATTTGTACCAAAAACACTCTCCTCTACTGTATCCTGAACTGTCTGTGAAAAATTATAATTCAATTTCGAATAATACCGAGGTTGATACCAAAGTACCATAGTCTTTAACTAGTTCATTTTCATCTCATGTTCTGTCACAAACCATCATTATCAAAGTGTGTAGTGGCCATAAAAAAAAACTATTCGTGCTCTCCTAGATTCTGGTTCTCAAAGATCATAAATTTTATCGAAATCTGTAAAAGAGTTTCAGAAGAAAATATTATACAGGGTCGTTTTGGAGGTCAGCAATCATCTCCTAAAGTACATTATGAGTATAAAATCATTATGAAAGGTTATGATAATGATTTTGAATGTGAAATACAAGATTTGGCTGAGATACAAATTTTCAATTACATTCCAAAACTTGAGGATTCAAGAATAATCAGTTATCTTCAGGAGAAGAACATTATCATTTCAGATTTTAATCTTGATACGCCTAATGAAATAGAGTTACTTTTGGAAGCAGATGTATTCAATAAATTGCTAACTGGAAACACAGAGTATCTTTATAAGGGTCTAGTAGCAATAAAAACATATTTCTGTTGGACAATTTAGGGAAAATATTGTGGTGACAAAAATTCACACATCTTTGCTGTATACTCAGATTTAACTATTCCAGAATTGTGGGAAATAGGTATAAAACAGCCACAAAATATTGATCATAAATATGCTATATATAGAATACATTTGAGGTGAATCTTCCTTGGATATAGCGATATCCAGAATTTGAAAAATATTTCGAAGTTGATCACAAACGTCTGGTATCAAATACTAATAAATTACTTGATATTGGCAAATTTCAAGAATATTAGCAGGTTTCACTAGAGTGGGAACAGTTATGTATTATAGGAAAAAAAAACACAAAGATCCGACCCGTTTCCGATGCCTCATGCAAGAATGCTAAGAGAATTTCATCAAATGCATGTTTGGAAAAAGGCCCTATAATTCCATTGTTAATGAGATTTAGGTTTGGTAAGTGAGGAGTAATTTCAGATAGGAAAGGCTTTTTACCAATGAGTATGAATCTTCAAGACAAACAATTTCTGAGATTCCTATGGTGGATAGATCTTGCAAAACGTGAGTTGAAGATTTATAGACACTGCAGTTTGTATTTGGAGTTGAATCCAGTCCTTTTTTATTGGCAGCAACTTTATGCAAACAAATTGAAGCATTCGTCCCAAGTAGATAATTGCCTAGCTAGTCTTAGCAATGAGCAGGAAGGATTTCATTATTATTCTTACGAAAGTGATAATATCAGTCATCCTGAAATAAAAAAAGAATCTGTTTCTGTATTGAGATTGCTTCGGAATAAAAAATTTGATTTAAGTGAGATTCCTAGAACGAAGAGGGGTCTCTGTTATCCACTGAACAGCAGTTCCAAAATTATTACCTCAAAATATGTGTTAACTCAAAGCTGACTGGGATACTGCGTTACCAGAAAAGATCATAAAATTTTTCGAACAATGGTTGAAACATTTACCTTTCATTAACATTTGTGAACTTCCTAGACCTTTGCAGAAATTTTCAAATCTAATGAACTGTGAGAATTTTGAAATGAATACTTTGCCGAAATACTTCACAGGAATTTGGGAGAAGCATTGGTTAGTAATGAGGAGTTAGAAACCTTACTTTGTCCTGGCAAGGCAATAATAAATTCTCGTCCTTTGACATATTCGACGGAAGATACAAACGATTTATTACCTTTGACACCTCCTATGTTTCTGAGTAATCAAAACATTACCGATGTTTCTGATTCAGATATAATTGATCGATATCATTTAGTGTAACGTATGAAATATTCAAAAAATCAGGGAAGCTCCGAGAACTTGATTCAAGAAGGAGTACTTGGCAGAACTGGTCGATATTGGTCATCGTAAGCACATTACTCTTGAATTGGGAGAGGTAGTTTTGATTGGATCCGATAATACAAAAAGAATCAATTGGCCGCTTGGAAGAATCTAGTAAATTTTTCCAGGGAAGGATAAAATATGATGCATACGATATGCATATGATGCATATGATGATAATTTCATTTTCACTGAAACACAAGACAAGATGTTGGAAGCTAAGCGTACGGCACAGCGTGATAAGGAAGAAAATCAAAAGTGGCCCAATCTCCGAATGGAAACGAAAGTGATGTACAGGATGCACCAGTTTTCACCAAAAGAGGCCGGACCGTTTCGCCTAATATTTTCTGGGAGAGGATGTTAGAAATATTATTACAGAAATGTCTTTCAACCAATGAAGAAACTTCTGAAATGACACTGGTTACTTGTGGTGTAGCTCAGGGCTCCTTCCTTGGACTACTTCTCAAACATTCATACAATAGTTTGTACAACAAATGGTGGCCATATTGCACAAGGACAAGGTTTGGGCACGATGCACGTTCGAGGGCAACCAGATGAATATTTCTGAACCCTCTCTCAAGTTTTATATTGATAATCCATTTCAGATATGGAGTTTTCTTTCGTTATTCATGGAAAACTCGAAGGAAAGCAACTTCATTCAATTCAATATCACATAATAATAATAATAAATGGTCTTTATTCAACATACGGGTAGTAACAAAACAAAATTACATCTTACATCATTTCAAAAACACGCATACGTATGTTGGAATGGCGGAGATTCAGCTTGAGACTGTTTTTCAACTCAACCATATCAATGTCAAATTAAAAGAAGGACAAAAAAGTCGGTTCTGGGTGAGACTCGAACCCGCGACAATAATGTAGATCGTGTCAGAGTGCACTTCAACTACTAGGCCACATAGACTGTATAGTTTCAGTTGATTATTGGTAGATGTGAAGAAAATATGTTAGTCCTTCAATTCCACGAAAAAAACATCAATTGTGGCAATTCAAACTTGACTCAATAAAACAGAGAATACTTCAAATATAAATATATTGATTTATACTCAAATGAAACAACTTGGTTTTCGTATTTGTAGGTAAACAGATCAGAATTGTGACGTTTCTACAAGGTTGTCCCTGGTAACCAAGTATTTTGTTCTCTGTGATTGGTGGAATTCATATCCTACTTTGTATGGATATGAAATCATATCCATTCAGTTGACTTTACTTACCCGTTTAGTGAACTATAGAGAAATCAGCATATTCACGGATGAAAGTAGAAAAATGGTTTTTTCCATCTTGTTGAGAAATTGTCGCTGCTGATGATACTCCGCTTATAAATTCATACAAAAGTTACACTTCTATACAGTCCGAAAAGGAATCGGCTGATAATCGAGCTGAGCAATGGCTGAATTGTAATTCATTGAAACTAGACAAAGAAAAAAAGAGCCTTCAATATATAATATATAATCAACTGATTATACAGTCACAAAGGGTAGATATGCAAAGCTTCTGGGCATAATCATTGATGACAGTCTGAACTGGTCTCATAGTCCAGTCTATGACCATTTTCCCGTGTATTTATCCCATAGAGCACCGATTCGCATGAAAATTTGGATTCCGGATCTACATACCCTGTTTTTCAAAATCTACCCTGTGCCGAGGGTTGCTTTCTCCCTGGGGGTGGATGCCACCCCTTCTTGGGGGTGAAAAATTTTTTATTGGAAATAAGTGCGGAAATCAATAGATTGACTAATTCTAAGCACTTTTTGTTCAATGAAGTTTTTTCTGAAAAGCAATACTTTTCGACTTATTCGCGAGTGAAAATGTCGATTTTCAGGCAAAAAACCCAGAAACTTTTTTGAAAAACAAAAATGAAGGATTTATGAATGACTTCAAAAAAGGTCCAATGACTTTTTCCCGAACAATGCATTGGTTTTTGGTTATTGTACGTAGAAACTTTCCATTTTGGCGTTTGAAAATACCAATCAACTTTCAACAAGCAAATATTCAGTTTGTAGTGGGTTTGCACACATCACAAAATGAACGATTGCCTTTGTCTCTTCAAAAGCTATAATTTTGCTCTCTGCAGGTTTGTCGATGAGATGCATATTTTTCCAGTTATTCGCGAAAATGGATCTGAAAACGTGCTTTTTCTGCCTGAAAACCGACAATTCCACTCGCGAATAAGTCGAAAAGTATTGCTTTTCAGAAAAAACTTCATTGACCAAAAAGTGCTTAGAATTAGTCAATCTATTGATTTCCGCACTTATTTCCAATAAAAATTTTTTCACCCCCAAGAAGGGGTGGCATCCACCCCCAGGGAGAAAGCAACCCTCGGCACAGGGTAGATTTTGAAATAGAGGGTGAGTAGAACCTATATCCAAATTTTCATACGAACCGATGCTGTATGGGATAAATACACAGTTTACACTTTTTTTACCGTCATAGACTGGAGTATCAGCACGTTGATGATGACTATTCAAAATTGAACAAGTATATTTTTCTCCTACGGAAACTAAATTCTTGTGTCAATGAAAGATCTCACCTATCAGCTATTATGTCTTCATCATTCAACTATCAGCTACAAATGAAGACTTTCCGATACTGACAAGTCTTCAAAATATAAAAACAAGCATGAAGAAAAATTTCAGGTGCTGCCCTCATAAACTCTTGTATGCCTTCATTTGCATATTTAGGCATTGTGCCTTCGATGACACTTTCAGTAAATTTGTATCTATTGAAAATCCATAATAATTTACAATAATAATAATAAATATAAAATGGCGAACGAACCACTCGTAAAATACTTCTTCAAACACACTTATTTATCACAATCCACATATCAAATAAACATCGAAGTCATTCACAATGAATAGGTACAAATGAATATATGCATAGACAATACAGACAAAGATATCACTTTCCTCTATTCAGATATCCATCGACCCTGTTAAAACATCCGTGAATCAAAAATTGTTTCAGATTTGTTTTGGAAGCGTTTGGTATTTCTTCATTACGTTAATTACTCGGAAGATTATCATAAAATTTCACTACTATACAGGAATGCTTTGGTAATCTGATGGTTTCTTGTTGTCTGGTAGGATCAGTATGAAAATCAGAGTTACGTAGATATGTATGAAACCTCTTCATGAATAATATAATACGCCTGTAAACATATATACAGGAAAGATACATGATTCCATTATCAGTGAAATATTGTTTACCTGATTCTGTGTAATCAAGATTTTACATCAAACGAATAACTCTTTTTCGAGAAACAAAAATAATTTTTGCTATTTTACTCGATATGTGAGAATATATCTTAATGGCCTAGGGCACGTTTATCAGTTCAGATATATTGAGAACAGATTTCAATTGTCACATGGCATAGCATCCAGTGGTAGATTGAAAAGACATATAACTATCAATAGACATACCAAAAGATTTGGCATTTTCTGACGCTTTGATTAGTTCACTGTTCACTTCAACTTGAAGGTTGTTGATTTTCCTTTTGATTTCTATGATGAAATTGCATCAAAATAGTTTTGTTTGAATTAAAAATCGAGGAGTTTATGCGACATCAACTTATGAATTCTTGAGATAATAGATTGAGTTTTTCCTGGAGTTTCGGCGTCTATTGCAAGTGTTGTATCATCTGGTTATAAAACTGTAGAATCTGTATTTACATGATTTGGCATGTCACTGATGTACAACATAAAAATAAGCGGACCTAAAATTGATGCCCGAGGAACTCCTAAATGAACGTTATATGGCAAAGACTGTCGATTTTCTAGCATATCATTCTTCTGTGGGTGAGATACGTTCTCCCACGAGAGAAATGTGCCTCTGAAGCCAAGTGAGTGCAATTTACTCAAAATGATATCAAAATCACTGATATCGAAAGCATTGGATAGGTCAAAAAAAGGGCCCCGACATACTTCCTCTGGTCGAGTGCATCATAAACATACTTGAAGAAAGCACACGCCGCACACTCAGTCGACCTACCTGGGCAGAAACTATGCTGATGTTCAGGTATGATTTTAAATTTTTTCAAAAATGAAAACATTCTCGAATACAGATACTTCTCAAAAACTTTATCCAGTGCTCTTGAAACAGTTATTGGCTTGTAATTTTCAATCACAGTAGTTTCATCTTTTTTATGCAGAGATGTAACTAGACCAATTTTGAATTCATCAGGAAATTTTCCAATTTCAATAGATTGATTATTTGTGAAAGAAAGTGATGCACTGACACAGGTCCTTGTAGTTTTAGTAATACCAGAAGGATTGGTATTGTTGAGAGACATAATTTCACAAACATCACTCGTGTGAACTGGTGAAAAAAAAAGTATGAGGTACAGACATGATTCTGAAGTTCGTGAACGAAAGCAAACCAAAGTTTTGTTTGATCGCACAGTTAGCTACTGTTGAGACATATTTTCCAAAGCCTGTTGCATTCCTCACTAGACATATTTCTTTTTGCTTCTATTGTTGAGTTTTATGTTCAAGATTCAGTTGATGAAAAGAGTACATTGCTTCATGCAACTTGCGCTTGAACAAACTTTTGAAATTGTTATAATGCATTCGAAGATCCATATCATTACCACGACAAACACGCCGAAATAAGATTTGAGAATAATATCAAGTGTCACCCATTTCTTTCGGTGGAACAACTCAGAATTGACTGGCCTCCTTATAGTGGGAAAAATTGAGCCAATGTTGAATCATATTGCATCAATGGAAGATCATGAACAGCATCATATTCTCATATTCGAGAGCAGACTGGAGTGGAACGAGATATTTGTTGGACGTATTCATGAACGTAATAATATGTTTTCGAGTTTCAAACTTCATTTCTGAGAACAACATTAAAGACAGACTAATGTGATCTGCTAAGTTTGAATCTTCAACTTCCTCAGTGACTGACAAATATTTGCTAGGAAATAAGCGATCTTTGATGTGCTAGTTACGCCGTTTGCGTAAATAAATATTCTTGTCGGCTCCAAACTTTTACAACAGAGGTTGAAACTTTGCATTATATCATTCAATCCAGTTCTAGTTTCGATTGTGTTTTTTTAATTTATATTGAAATCGCCACATAGAATTATATTTCTTTTTTTTTCAGAGTAATCAAGAATATCGAATAGTTTCTCGTGAAAATCTTAATGTCACCGCTGGGGGATTTACATAATGCAATAAGAACGAAATGACAGAAAACTCCTCTTATCCTAATTGGAACAGTCGAACTGCCAGTCATATAAGAACGCAGAAAATGATAACTAAAATTCCTCCAAAAATACGATCAATGTCGCACCGAAGGATGAAGCTATATCAACATTCAAAAATGTACTGATGTCGTTGTTATAAAGTAATCTCTTATTTTATCATTATTACTATTATTTCTTTGACATTAATCTAGTTCACGAATTGTTTTGCTGTGCATGCATCTACATGCATTTATTCAACTTATTCAACTAAGAATTGAACTAATTATTTTGCTGACAACGTGTTATGAAGTTCCTTGTCGTTGTGTCACCTCATATAATTTGGCCAATTTCAATTGGTTGAAAAACTGAAACGTGTAAAGCGACTAGCATCTACCGTCACGTGACATGGAACTGCATAAAACACGATTTCCCTATTTTTTTGGGGCAAATTACACATAGTTAGTGTCATAGCAACTTGTACCACGAAGATTGTATGACTTCAATTCACGTATCTTTTGTAGTGCGTCAATGGTTTTATTAATTTTCAAATCTCATGAGCTTGATGTAACCATATCATTCACTATGTGTGTATTGAATACCAATTACTAAAAGTTTCTTGAATGACCTAATACAAACACAATTATGCCTAACGTAGTTAATAAAATATATCTATCGATATAACTTCAGTGCAGAATAAATTTTCGCTTGGTAGCGAAGCAATACTGCCTTATATTTTACATCAACAATCATCAGATCAAGTAAATGCCCTGATTGATTCAGAATATTATTGCATTGATGCAGTTTATAGAAGCTTCGCAAATTGTTAGCTTGTTGGTTCTGATGTAATAATTGGCAGAATCGTTAACAGAATTTGTAACAGCGCAAACTACCAAAAAGATGGAATTTTTATGAGAAAGTTTATGGGTCTGTTCAGATATAGTTTCGTATGCCATCTCTCGAATTCTCCCTGAAATCGATGTTTTCCAATGTCCCCTCCACTTCTGCGTTACACCGACATATTTTAGTGAAAATCACTCGGCGCCATCTGGCAGTGCAACACGAAGCCTTCATCTTCTCAGAAATCAAGCGAGCACTTATTACCAAGTTTATTTGAAATTTTCACAAGTTAAGGTTGAAGCACATATAAGATGACTAGAATTTACTTATACCTGTGAAAGTTTGGTGAAAAACTGGCGAAATCTAGATTTCTTGGTTTTTAGTGGATAATTGAGCATTTGGAGGTTACCGTACAATACGTACAGATATCGCCCACACGCTCTCAGTCTGGTTGGAAGCTGAATTTGCAGTCGGATTTTTCCATTTTTATTTGATTGGCTAGTGAGAAGAGAAAAGATCGCAACATAAAGGATAATGAGTGGCCAATCAAATACAAGTAGATAACCAGTAAAAACGTTTCATATTCAAAAGCAACGGAATTATATGAAGTGACATGGCAATTATTGATTTGTCACTTGACATCAAATTTGAAAAATGGGAAGATAACGCCCTCTACCGAAAAAATAGGGAAAACCTCAAGAAGCGTCGATTGTTTTTGTCGCCACAAAAATCTAACTGAAATCTAATCAGTGGAATCACCAGGGTTTCTAGGCATTATAGTACCAGTGTTTCTTGACAAATCACTCGTGAACAAATAAAGAAATGAAAAAATGGGTGAAATATGTCGGAATTTACTGCCAGTCGAACGTATCATGGAATTTTCAATATTAACGTTTTTTTTTGTTTCATGTCATAAGTGCGTCTGAATCGATTCAGAGTAGTCGCTCATTTATATATTGGCTGACAGATGAACCAATCCCAACAAGTTATTTGCAATTGGCCCCACGTTCCCCCTCAATATGGATCCCTCAAATATACTTCAGAAATTCTACCAGAGCCCATTATCGTTGTCACCCATTTTTACAAATTGGAATATTGGTAGTTAAGTTGATTCATAATATTTCATGCCACTCTACACTTCTACTCCCTTCAGCAACTAGGCCTTGCTACTGTTTTCCCGCCCCATTCCTCTGAAACAGCATGGCTACTGGCAGACCGGTCAACCATGAATCATTGCAGTGTCGTTCCTCGATATGAACACACAACCTCTTGCGCCAAATTCTCTGTCGTTTCTTAAAGACCGTGAAATAACTTTTCCATGTCAATATCATAACTGATGATGAAACGAAACAGTTTTTGTTAATTAATGAAGAACATCCCGAGGCCACTACACAAACTTTCCATTCGGGTTTTGATTTTCGGCGTATGAAGTTATTTAGTATCATATCAAGTATTCATGAGATTTCTCTGTCAGAGCAATTTGATTTATATTAGAAATATAACACGAGAGAGAATTTCGAATTCGAATCGAAATCCCAACAAGAATTCTTCAATCGTGAAATGAATTCGAATGGCTTGATGAAAATATTTAATTTCTGGTTCGATCTATTTTCGTTGTATAAGTTTGAGTCCTCCAAAATCGATAATAGAAAGGTGTGCTCTCACAGCTTTCTACTATCTTGGATATTTTTGGAATGTTGTCGTTTTTTTTGTCATAGTCCGAGATGAAGAAATCGATAAATTTATTGGTAGACCTGGTTCTAGCGGGAAATAGCAGCACTGTTAAAGAACATTACTTATGCCATTGACTTGTAGAGAATTTCCATAATACTAGCCTACATTTATTCTTATACTGGTTCTATATCAGCAAAGCCTATCATTGAACTGATACAATCGCAAGATGATGTTGAATAATGAATTTCGTGCTCATACAGTATTGGTCCATTGAGTGCAACAAATATTTTTTCCTCAAAACATCTTGAAACAATTCGTTCAGGGCAGTCTCAACAATTCCTAGACAGTAGGTAGTGGGTTAACACCCGTTAGAAAACATGACGACATCATCAATTATCAATTATGGGGACGGACACACTTGCAGATCTATTTCGAACTTATCGGTTCATCAGCAGGCCACGAAAGTTTTCACCAGAGTTGCTTGTCAATAATATTTTGTTTCCTGTACGAGTATCAAACTTCAAGAATATCTGAAGCTGAAAAAAGCGAACATAAAATATAATCACACGATCTGCCTATAGACGAGGCAACTGGAAGCAAACTTCAATGTGCTCCAGTCCCCGAACAAGGAAAAGTTCAAACCTCCCTCTAGACTCTAGACAGAGTCATTGACGAATTCGATACTTTTTGTCCCGATCTGTTTGTGAATTGGTACATACAATATGGCTATCAAAAATGCACTTTCACTTATTTTGATTGTGCTATTAACAGGAAACTATCGTTTGTTGAACACTCATGGACCATATTTTGAATTCATCATACTCAAAAGAGAAATCGAAGAACAAAATATGCGGAATTGTCTTCTAGGAAGAACCCCGCTCTTGCACAAGTCGGGTATAATACAATGCCCTTTGTGGTATCAGTCAGGAGAGTACTTGTTTTCCGACACGAGTCAGCCCAGAAACCTACTGTTAGGATAGTCGAGACTGGCTCGAACGAATTCGAAAGATAGTTTTCAAACAACAGAATTGAAACACTATAATCTAATCGCAATTTTCAGATCAGGTAAACTGGGCCTATCACTTCTCGCTTTTTTGTCACATAATGTCAATCAATTAAAATCATACATCAGAAGAAAGTAAACTAGATGAATATGTGAATCTGGTGTGGATGATATAAACTCTAAGGCGAAACGTCGGATGACTGAAAATTCAACCTCCTACTACAACGATTGGAAAAAACCTCTTACAGCGGGCACATCCTAGAGCAAAGCCCAACGGAAACGAGAATCGTCTTTGGTCTCTTTGCAGAGAGAGCTGCACCCTCTGACAAGAATCAGATTTCCGGTGATCAAAATGAATTCATTCACATATCCAATGCCAGAGAAGCCTTCCAGACTCGCTATAAGGTGACATTCGACAGAACTTGTGAACACAAAAAATTTCGAACCCTCTGTTCCGGATGAGTTTGTCTGAATTTGATGCAGATGGTTTGGATCTCATTATCATCATCGAAACGACATCTGCTGGTTGACCAAAGACTCCTACTGCGCCGAGTGAAGACTTCTTAAAGCAGGCACATCGCACGGCAAATCTCTAACAAATTAAGTATCTTTCAAGAACATCGAGGAGCATAAGTTGTCTGTTAAGCTGACATTTGCTTTTCTTAGTCAGGCGAGCTGGAGTCGACGACTGAAGGGTTTATTATGGCATGCCAATACGGTGTTTTTAACACTCTAGTCTACTGGAGACGAAAAAAGGGTAAGGTAGACTGGGGAAACTTGATTCCCCTTATTATTTTTAGGGCATATAAACATTATCGTTAGTATTTATTATTGATAGATGAAAGGGATGGTTGGAAATTATTTTTTCACCCAATTTTGACATGAAGTAACGATCTCGTGAATCAAAATGCTCCACTACGTTGAGAAGATGATTAGAAAGTAGGCTGAGAGATTTTTTTCATCATTCGATTTCGGGGAATTTCACCATGTCATCTTTCTCCGACCACTCGAAGCCTTTGTCATTTCCCTTAACGCAGTTTCCGGTTTTGAGATTTGCACTCTATGATCTTCCAGATTCAGAAATGTAATCGTCTGATTCTGAAGGGGGAATGGTGAAATTCTTCGTCTGCTTCTGTTGAATCATTTTCATCCGGTGATGCAATCTCGCCTTTCACATATTTGGCTTTAACTAGACCTTTCTTCTTGCTTTCTTTCGATCTTAGTTCATTTTCAATTGCTGAGTTTTTAGGGGTATCAGTCAAAATTGTTGTAGTTTCCCTTTTTCGCCCTTTCTGGTATTTATTCTTGGTTCAGATTCAGGATAAGGCCTAACCATTTCTGGACTAATGAAAACTGAGACTGAGCTAGGGTCGATGCACTTTGCGCCAGCCTTGGATGTTGATGAAGCTTTCATTTGAATCCACAGTTCCCACACCATTTCAATCGACTGATTCACCATGCTGATGCATGTTCAGCAACATCATCAAGATGAGCGGCATCGATGAAACTTGATCAACTTCATCCACTCACGAATCAGCAATATTGTTTTCTCGATCAGTTACATAGGATGACAAAAACTCGTCATCAGTAAAAATGGCGAAATTGAAGGAGAATATTCCTGTTACTAGGCACCCATTTTCAATATTATTTGGTGTTATTGCTCCAATCTCTCAAAAAAAAATACCCAAGTTTTTTAAGTGTTATTGGTGTTATACACGCTAGTTTCAAACATCCAGCAATATCATATGTTGTTATATCCTGTCCCGGATGAGCATACAATCAATCTTCGAATGCCGTGTTGTAATAGGACTCAATTGGTCCAAATATAGTACTAAGTATCCTGCATCATTAGCATAATTAGGAACCTCATTACTCATATGACTATCATATGATTATCAAGTATAATGAGGCACCGATTGTCTTTGGATCATTGCGAGTGATTTTTGAAATGTTGTGAAATTTTTTTCAAAAATAGATGCATTCATACAATCACCTGGGGTGCTATTTTCAAATCAAATTCGTATACGAAACCGATTTTGTTTCGCAGTTCAGTAACCATATTCCATATAGCTCCATCTCATTCTACTCGCATAGAAATCTGTTCGCATACATTTGAAAATAGTACCCCTGGGTTTGAACCATCCGTTCCATCTGGTAAATTTTCAATCACTTTGTGTTGCCAATTCTTCGTGAGAATATCATGTAAGGTGAAAGATGGAGAGAAGTGGGACTTGCAAAGTGAGGTTTAATATTTTATCATGCATTTTCGAAGTCCTGTTGACGTAAATTTTTTGAGCCGAACCATGATGGATTTTGCTGGCTTTTGGAATATATTCCACTAACTGGTTCGTGATCACTGAGAATATAGGAATGTTTATAATTTGTCGTATAACTAATTTCCTCTCCTTGCTGTGTTTGCTTCTAAACAATTTTTTCAGTCATTACGAGCACGTTCAATGTTTTGGCTAAGAGGGCTCGTACAGCTTGTTTCAGCTGTTCTGGATCTATAAAGGTTTTCTCTTCTTAAAACTTTCTTCGGTTCTGTATAGACGCTGCATAATGAAGTTATAAATAAACAAATATCGTTCTAAATAGTCGTATACAGGCAACTGGATATGGGTCACTTCATCCTGGGCGTTCAACCCCGAAGGGTAATCAGAATAAAAAATTGGAAGTGATGCATACAATGTTCTGCGATGCAAGTTAGATTTTTCATTGTTTTCTGTGGGTTTTGTATATTTTACTATCCCTTGTTTTCTGCCTGTTTGTCCTATATATACCTCCTCACACTCAGCAAATGGTACTTCATAATCCATTCAAAATGGACAAAAACAAATTATAACTCAGCCAAAATTCGCGTAAAGCTGAAAATTGGTATAGATTGGTTAAATGAACGATTACCAATCGAATGTCAAAAGTACCCTTCGATTTCACTTCTGTAAAAAAGAATTTCAAGGGCAACGATCAAATATTCAAATTTTTCCCATTTCTCTCTGAAACCGTAAGTGTTATCGTAAAAGTAGGTCAGACAAAAATTGTAGATCATACAGTATAATAAAAAAGTTGTACAGATTTTTTTCGTACGAGTTACCATTCGTAAACCACGAATACAAACTTCGAAAAATTCATATTCTATAAAAAATGCAGCCTGTATGCGTTAGCAGACGTTCAATATGAGTAAAAATCTATTGGTTTTTGTGCCACCCACGAAATTGAGCTTTTGCAAATTGAATGAGTCTTTCCAGATTATACTGTCAGCCCCGAATTCCCCTCGTTCATTACCAGTGCAGTGGTCGGCGATAATACAATTATTTGTCATAATGCTCGTGCTGTTGGGCTCGTTTCTGTAGTCAAAATAACTGCTGATACGTTCAAAAAAACTCCCTCTTTTAAAACCCTTTCGCTGCGTTGCGGTATAGTGAGATAATCGTCCGGAGCTGCACTTCTTTTTTGAATAAAAATGGATTTTTTGTTTTCAATATTCTAGTATTTGCCGAAGTTCAACTGATAGAGGAACGATTTCATGGTTTTCTTTCCTCGACATACATGCATGCCAGCAGCAACCAGCACGAAATTTGTAGCCCAGTGCGCCCTGGCACGCATATGTATCAAGAACATTTGTTCAATTCTTTGTGTAAAATATTACAAATCAGGATATCAATATTCATTTTCGAAAGAACAGGAGATAAAGTTGGAGATTTGAAGTAAACGAATCTACAAATAAATATAAAACAAGAAATTAATCGATAGATGTATTAGTGTCTGTATGATTAACAATGGAATGAAATTATAACGGCATTCAGACAAATCATAATGATTTGAGAAAAATAAACTTCTTCGAGAGGGAGTTTATTTTTCTCAAATTCTTATGATTTGTCTGAATGCCGTTATAATTTCATTCCATTCAAGAAATTAATGCTGCAAAATAACATTGTCGAAATACAAAAACATATTCATCTGTTGATATCGTTTTCAATCGATTCGTGAAAGTTTCCAGAAACTAACAATTTCTTGCAAATAATAATAAATAAATAATAAATAAGTCTCGCTTCATTTCAATGCTATGTGGAGAGTTTACATCTGCTGGTACTTCAATAATGCAAGCTGATAATGTCCTTATTATTGAAATAGAACATTTCAAAAGACCAAATACAACTGTAGTCGTTGATGAAGATGTTAATCTGTTGATAGTACTGACTATACGGCTCCAAATATATGATAAAATAATTCACTTTTTGAAATCTGCGGAAGCTCAAGTACAATCAACAATATATTCATCACACAGTAATACTGCACATCCGAAATGTCAAAACTCATATTTCATTTTCACATGCATAACTGGTTGCGATACTACATCAGCCATCTTCAAGAGAGATAAAACAGAAGTATTCAAATAATTCGTAAAAAGTAATGATTCAACTGATTGCCCAGAAGTATTCACAGATTGACTCTTCTCCACGTCACATCATCAGAAATGTAACTCGTTTGCTTTTTGCAATGTATGGTGATGAAAAAAATGATATCATAAACAGTTATGGATATTTGAGTTTTGTGAAATCCGCAAGAGAAAAATGAAATAGTACAGTTGTCTTCTCTGCCTCCAACATCCCCTTCTGCCTTTCAAAAATTGTATCAAGTTCAAATGTGGCTAGGTTGAACTGGTGGAACCAGAAGAATGGGATTGGAAATTAAAAATTAATTTTTTCCAACCAATTCAAACCCTACTCCCGCCTGCTCGAGAAAAACTGCTCAATACTATTTTTTGTACCTGCAAGAAGGATTGTAGTCAGAATTGTGGCTGTCAAAAAGTGGGATCATTTTGTTTGGCACTATGTATCGATGGTCAGGGTCAGACTTGCTGCAATATTTAATCAAATACAACAGATGACAATACTTATGGTATCAATGAAAAGTCTACTGATCCATCACTATTAGCAATAGTATCATTCTTTCAATCAAACTCTATGACACTAAAGCGGAGTTTGCCTACTAAGGGAACCACGTTGAAAAAAATTCGCCAAGTACATTGCCTCATAGGTGGTGCGGACATGAGTGCACATGCACATGGAGAATGTGATTTTTTTTCTTCATTTTGCGATATCTCACGAATGGTGATTTACCCAGAACACAATTTCGGAACAATTTTTGTAGAGAATTGTATGATAAACAACTTTTTTCCGACCTATTTTTACGATGACACCAACGGTTTCAGAGAACGATGGGAAACATCTTAATTTTTGACATTTGTTCTCCTATACATTTTTTTTGCAGTAGGATCGAAAAAAAAGTAAGTGGTTCACAGCTGCTTCGAACCGGTATTTCATGGTTTGCTAGC
Organism: Zygogramma bicolorata; assembly: GCA_032362365.1. Classification (NCBI taxonomy): domain Eukaryota; kingdom Metazoa; phylum Arthropoda; class Insecta; order Coleoptera; family Chrysomelidae; genus Zygogramma; species Zygogramma bicolorata. The sequence continues at coordinate 123,113 of JAVJAQ010002214.1, read as the reverse complement.
TGCCATGATACGATTTTTCGATTCTTAATGTATGTAATAGCTCATATGCAACGACATAAATTAGTAAATTTTATACTTTAGGATTCGCACCATTCAGTGTCTTGAAACGAATAATCAACTGAGTTTCGTTTATGAATCTCTCGCAGAAAACACTCGCTTCCAGAGATATTTTCTTTCCGGTAGAATCGGAAAGTTGCCGTTGCATTAGGTTCGAATGGAAGCATACCATGGGCTCAAATTCACAGATAAAAAATTTTCATTATAATAACGTTGATTCCTAAGTGAAAAAAAAATATACACTTGGTAAGTACAGAATTTGCTATATTAATGAGCGTCCTCAATGAAAATTTTTATAAATGACCACGTCTTTCATGATTCAACAGTTTTTCAGTTGATTCCACTGGTCTATCTTATAATTGATGGAAAATCGACCCACGTTTCATCATTGCACCAGTTAATTATTATATGGAACAACTATATCTCGAAATATTTCATCGGGAATTGTAAGTTTTCAACAATTTCCTCGTAATGGACGGGAATGTTTCTGTATGGTTTCTTCTCCTGCAGCGTAATTCAGAACCATGTAGGCTTCTGATGATTAAATCGTACATTGGATGTTTTCTCGGAAACACTGAAAATATATTACTCTGGGGCTCATAGTACGTAATTGATGCCGTTAGAGTTTCGTGTTCTTATTCTGGATATCGCTGGTTTTGTATAACTAACAATTATTTTCCTTCCCAACCAATCACAATTTTCAAATTTGAAATGAAATTATGCATTGATATTTCCGGGTTCTTTGAATGATAATCCGAACAACAATGAACTACTTTCAAAAAGTCTACTACTGCACTGACTTATAATTCATGAAAACTCAGACTTCCCAACTGACTGAAACATCCAACATCCAAAATTGCATTGAACTAAGATTTCTGCACTAAGTTCTAGATTCTACGATCTCTCACTGAAAACTTTTCCGTCTGTCGATGAAACGCATTTTTGCATACCCTTTTCGAAAAGGGACGATTCAACTAGATATTCAATTCGCACCTCGACGAAGGATTCGAGAACATTTACGCTGATCGGGGCGATACGGACTCGTTGACATGTGGACATTCTTTCGTAGCCCTTTCACATGAATTCACAATTATAATATTCAGCGGCGGCGTTAGGGAATTTGGTGACATTACGTTCCGATCAAACAGGTTCGCGTTATCCCCATTGAAACGTTTGCGTCTCTTTAGGTAAATGACCTTCATTTTTGCCCTGAGGCTACGTTGAATCCTGTACACCACGTCATTTATTTTCTTTGCTGTCGTATGGGGTGGTGGTGTTATTTCGGAAGAAATTTCTTCCCTACGATGGGAATTTTACAGCCAGCCTCGATCTCTTTCTCTAAATCCGCCAGTGTTTGATTTCAGATTGTACCGAGTCTTCATCCTGTTAATACGCTCTTCCATTTCTTGTTTTTTGACAAATGGATTTCTCCTTGGTGGTTTCCGGATCGGATGGGCTTGACCATTATCGATTTTGTGTTCGATCAAGTAAGTTCTTCCGTTGTTTTCATGCCAAAGAGTTACTTTTAATTATGATGAAACTCTTGATGGCTATCCTAGGGATGGCTTGTTTCATCTTCACCAGAACTCGTGCAGAAACCGAATTGCTGGGCGAATCATCCCATGGCTGAACACTGCATCCAGGATCATCATATAATGCAGCACAAAGTACTTCCTTCGATATTGCAGAAATTCCTGCAGGTTTCGCAAAGCGGGTGTTTGCCAGGTATCGTCCCTTCTACTAGAGTTGTAAGGAGAAATTATTCTTCTACAAATTCCATGATCTTCTCTTCGTTGTCGAATGAACCTATAGTCACAGATCAAATCAATTCCGAGTATAAATTACTCTTCTATATCTGCGAAGTATACTGAATCTATGATGGCGAGTCTCCCAAGAATCAGTGTGATTCCAGCTTCTTCACAGATAGGTACGTTTCCACCAGTGACTCTTCAAAGCACGAAGTTGAAAGAAGTAGGTTTCACGCTTTCAGGCCGATGGATGTCTCTGCGTACCAATGAAACAGCAGCACCGGTATATATGGTGCAAGTAACGTCTATTTCAATCAATTTTCCCGGAATTTGGCTATCGGTTGTTCTACTTGGCTTGTTAACATAGATGACTTCCGATGATCTTGTACTCAAAGGTGATTGCGAAATCGGAAGCATATTGGCAGGTGAGTTGAATCTTGCTGGCACTCTCACCTCTGTGGCATTCTATTCCTGCAGTCTTTTGACAGATGTTCAGTTTCCTACATCTAGCCAATTCTCTGCGGCATTCTCACTTTGCAGTTTCGTATGAGATGTCCAAGTTTTTCACATCTACAACATGACTCTTCTTCTGGCTCAATGATTTGGATTCCTCTAGAATCTCCTCGAATGTACTGCTCGCACTTTCAACTTCGAGGTGTTGGAGGCCGTCTCCACTTCTGGAGAACATACTAATGCATTGATACTTCTCTTGAAGTTTGTCAATCGTAGAGCTCTTTGGATCTCCGGATATCTCAGTCCATCTATGAAAATCTGCAATGCTAGTTGCTCCTTGAAATCTCCTGGTGCTTCTGACTCGTCAGCTAGATCAGGCGTCTCACATCTGCTTCGAATTCTTGCAGACTGTCACCTGATTTTTGTTTGCGTACTTCAATTTGAGCCTGGTTCAGAAATTCTCGATCGCCATAATCAACTGTAATGCAGATATCAGATCCTCATATTTATTTTGCTCTTCGATGGATATCGTCTACCACATACCCAAAGCTGGCCCTCTCAAAGCTACTATTAGTGCCGCAGCTTCTTCTTCTCCCCCGCCCCACCTGTTATTCGCTGCCGCAGCCTTGAATTGAACATGAATCAAGACTGTCCAACAAATGTTGGTGGTTTCACGGAAATTTCCAGTGTGGCAACCCTGTCTCTGCAATCTTGGTTTCTGTAAAGAGCCAGTTGGTTTTCAACTTTTTGCTAGTCCTTTCATCACTTCCTGCATTGTATCCACACCTTTTTTCACGTCTTTTTCCAATTCTCCTTCCAGTTCTTAATTTTTCCCATTTGTACTATTTTGGTTTTCTCTCACTTTCTCATGTTCTTCTGAAATTTTCTTGAGTGCTTCTTCTTTATTTCTTTCGACCTTTTCGTTATTTTTTCTGATTTTCGGGAATTTTCTGGAATTCATCTTCTCGTTCTTTCTTTTCAACTTCGGGAATTTTATGGAGTGTTTCTTCTTGATCATTATTATCATCTTGCCGTCCCTTCCCCTACTTGTTCCTCCTGTAATCGTTTTTCATTTTCGTTTTCTTGTTTTTCTATTTTCGATAAATATTACCATAGATGCATATTACCATATCCTTCATGGTATTATTCGATGTACTTATCCTATTAACCATAAATTGTTTTCATTCATCAGCAAAATCGCACTTTCGTCAGGTTACAATATTTTCCGGTTTATTTATCTAAATAATACTCCGAACAACACTACCCACTTTTATTAACTTCATTATGAAATACAACCGCACTGACTCCTTAAAAAGCACTTAGTCCAGCTGTGCACTAGCAACTTTTTTAATGGCCAGCATAAAAGCTGTTCATCCTAAACGTGTATCCGGCGCACTTGTCGACTACACTAGTCGAGACGATTCAAAACTCTGGCAGGTGAACATTCTTCCGTTGGTCCCCCACATATATTTGCATTTATGATGTTCAGCGGTGGCGTTTGGGAGTTTCGTAACAGTATGTTTGGAGCATTTCCATAAGGTCAATGATCCACTTCCTCATGAAACAAATCCAATCTGCGAGACACAAATTCAATGAGCACCGGTATACTTTCAAGAGATGTTATTTCACAAAACTGTTGGTAATTTGTGTGATAGATGTAATTTTTTGTTTGACTCGTACATGCTCAAGGAGCATGAGTACGTTGTTCATGCCTTCCCCTCGGTAGTTTAATATCAGATAATAATATAAATATTTTTATAGCTTGAATATGAATGAATGTATATACTTGCGTTGACTTTTTGCCGATTTCACGTTGAAACTATTTCGAGTTGAGATGGAGATACTGTAAAAAGTTGGTTTTCATTATAATTTTTTGTAACACGTTTATACAAGTTGTGAAATGGTTAAAGTCCAAAAAAATCATCATCAGACGTATGAAATGCAACTGTTGGTTTCTACATGGACTAGAATACAGGGCAATAATTTTATTGTGAAAAGATTTTCCGAAAGATATTTCAGCCGTCTAGTTGTAACATTCCAATTTCCTTTTACTTTCCTTGCATTGTTGCGACCCTTGAACTCTGTGATCCCGTTGACCCCGGCTCTCAGGTGCGTTATAGACAAATGGCAACTTATTACTTTCAATTAAATGAGCTTGAATTCCGAAGCTCCTCGTTGACCCCTTTACGACTTTATTATCCGGATATCAATCTGCTTCTAACGCAATTAACCAAACGAATGGATCAGTCAAATCGTCGTCTGATGAGTAATGGTATATCATCGGATACACGTTCATATTCTCATGGACCTGTTATTGCTGATATGGAGATCACACGTTAATGCTATTGATGTAGAGATTCATTCAAATTCTTCAATTCAGGTACTTTTCATTCCGGATATGGTGCATATACAGAGAAATCTTCACTTACAAGATACTGATGATTCTGATATCAATTTCATAATCACCATGTGAGAGGGACCTATCACTGGAATCGTCATTTCTACTCAGTGTTCCCATGGACAATCAGCTTCATCAAAATTCGGTGAATTCTGTTTTGTCCTCGTTCATCGATTTGATTTTTCCCTCTGTTCAAAAAGAGGATTCATTACATAAATTTTTGAGATTTTTTTTTATATAAACGGGCTGAAAAAATTTGGTCTCAGTCTCATATAATACCTTGGCGAAACTCAACGTCGGTCTAAACCAGTAATTTCAAAGCTGATTTATCAATATTCAATGTTAATTGACGTGGGTTTATGCAACAAAGGTATTGCATTACCATCTACGGTTAGCCAATAGAATTAAAGGATTCCTATATGGAAACTCTGGAAGCTTCAGGAATATTTATTATCTGAAATTACTTTTCAAATCATATGTCCGCTTCAGGTGAGGAACTTTAATATGGAATCCCATTTACGATCATTAAATCAATGATGTCAAATCGATACAGAGTTTTTGGAGCCCTTGAATTTGGTATTTATTCAGAGGGATTTTTTTTAATAAAAGTATCATCAAGCCTTGAGGTTATTAGAGACATTAATTTATGATACATTGAATAGATATACAACAATTACATTTTGTTAGCAATATTGATATATGTGAGAAGCGCTATTAGTTTTCTAATGTCACATCTGGAGTTAAGTTTGCTTCAACTGATGCAAAAATCTGATGTATGCGTCGCTGGTTATTGTATATCGGTCATACTTCTAGGATGTATTGGAAGAAGAGTTGACTTCAGCACACGTTGATAGATTGCTTCTTGATAAGAGGTAACTATGTGTTCAATCGGGAGAGAATGATGTGGTGCTTTTTTTCTGGCTAATTATGATATGTGTGACATGTTTTTCCACCTGAAATTATTTAGAGTGGAAATTATTTTCACTGAGATTGCCATTCTCTGATGATGGAATCCTTGATTGTATTTTTATAGTAAGTGTGTACAATTTCCTGTATACTTGAAATCGTATCATCACCAAATTGATCCTCTCGCTAATTTCTCTACAGCTTCATTGCATTTCATTTCGATATGCAATGGAATACATATAAACTTCACGGTTTTGTGTTGCAGTTGCAGACTATATAGCACGTTCTCAATAGAGAGAAGGATTGGGTGGTACCTAGGAAAGGCTGGAAAGTGCACTGAGTGAAGCCGATATTGATATTCTGCTGCTTCATGCTTTTTATGTTCTTCAGTGCCTTGAGAGTAGCCAGAAGTTCTCCATGGTGCTGTAGTTTGGGGTCATGAAAGCTATTGTTCGGATTTTAACGTGTACACTTCGTAAAATACCTGCAGATTTTTCTCAATTTCATTGCATTTTTGAATTATAAGTAGAGGATTGGTTTTATTTCGATTGTACCGCGGTAGGTTTCTGTTGATTCCTGGAAGGTTGAATATTCAAGTAGATGGAGTGGTGGTATTGTTGGGAAATGTTCGGGGAAAAGGTAGCTAATATTCTACAAGGTATCGGTTGATTATCCCATAGAATGGTGGATCTGTTTTTGGTTTTGATCCATTGAAATTTTGAAGCGATCAGAGAATATGTTGTGTCTCGCAGGATTAGTGGGGTTCTAAGATACTGAAGCAGCGTAGATTCTCAAAAGTTGTCCACTTGAATGTAGGGGATATCCTCCTGTTTCGCAGTGGATACTGGTGAAACTCCAGCTTGTAACAAAATTCATTGGTCGGCCATTTGAGGTTGAACAAGGAAATTCGGGATATGTTTTTTTTTTGAGAACAGTATTCATTTTTTTATCATTTTCAGGACTCTGAAGTATAAAAACAAGAACACACATGCCGAAATGGGATTATTTAATCGGGGAACCAGGATGGTGAATAGGGGGATATGGGTCTCTATGAATATGGGTAAGTTTATGGTTTGTTTGTCTGGAGAACGTGTATTATTATTGCTCGGGGCCATTTTCGGGAAAATACTTTTTTTATCCAGATATGAGTGTAGATTTTCTGAATATATTTTTCGGAATTCAAAGGAGAGTTCTATAGGAAGATCGATGGAATATCATCTGGTCCTGCGCATGAGTTCTTGCTCAAACGGAGGAATAGATCACAATTCTCCAATCACAAATTCAATGTAATTTCCCCAGACAAAAAGAAATGATACTCCATGCCAAGTTCACATCAGATCCATCACATTGAAATATAGAACAGCTCTCTTCTGTATAGAATTCATAAATACCAAGATAGGAAAGTAGAAATAGTTTTTTTTTTTATTTGGACACCCGCCTTAAAAATATTGGGTTGAATTCACCTATATACATTAGTCCACAGTACATGACCTGAACAAAAAATTGATTACCACATTCTTGAAACTTTTTGAGTGGCTTCACTTTGACGAGTCTACCTAATTTTTTTTCTACGAAAAATCTTGAAACTACTGCTTTTTCACATTATCAAATTCTCAACGTATTGATTTTACGATGTTACATATCGCAATTACCACAACTCATTTTCGCAGCGAAATTGAAAGGTAATCAAATAAGAAATACGTTAAAACAATTGGCGGACAAAAGAAAACTTCTGCATTCAATGAGCCTACCGTCCCAAACAAGTCGATTTTACGAGGTTAGGTGAATCATATTCACAGAATTGGTCAACAAAATCACACAATCAATTGGTCATATCGGCGGATTTATTAACTGCTTTTTCCAGTCAGGCAGTCTGAACATGTCGATTTCACGATGTATGGTTATGCGATTACCACATTTCTGCCACGAATTATACACATTGGATAATGTTATTCATGACACAATTCCGCATTTGGTGGACAAAAATATTGTACCGTATTGCCAGTTGGAAAAAAAATCTTAACCAAAATATGTCCTTATCGGCCTATTCTAATGTCCAGTCATGGCTAGCACCATCTGACAGTGGCATTAAGAATGCGACTTAAATGTAAAAGTTAATTTGTTATGAATAGCAGCATTTAGAATGTTACTTGAATGTAAAAGTTAATTTGTCATGAATAGGATCCCTGACCAGATTTTGCACTAGCTTATATTCTCATTATCTTGTTAGATCGATGAAGGTCCAGGACTGAAACAGCAGAAAACGAAGCAGTACAAATCTGCTTCTGATGCAACTGACTCGGACACAATATTCTCAGTCGCATTCTAAGTGGTTCGCTATCGTATCGCTTTCTTCCGAGTTCCAGCCTAAACTCGAGACAACTAATGATTTATTAAAAATAGGCATCGTACCACTGTCTAAGATTCACTTTTACTATTTTTGTTGGGGTTCTTAATCATCCATATGGCGTATAGCTCTATCCGTAGTATTGAACAAAATGTTAGGGACTTTACACTAAAATCAGTGCTCAGTGCAGCCCTGTACACTATCTGTTATTATATAAGGATGATACACATCTTTCTTTAGGTTGAGGATATTTTAGGTGAGTCAGTCTTAAACTGACATTGTTCTGGAGTGGATCAATAAATATTGTGTTAAGTGTGAAGTGCAGTGTTTAATATTGTGGCTAGCCAGTGGGGCCCTCCTAACATCTCAGAAGTGGGATACACATCGGATTTTTTTTTGTCTCTTTCGCTCCACACTCAACGTTTGAACATGGCAGGACGGCGATCAAAAAAACGCCGTAGAAGGTCGAGTTCCTCAGAATCTTCTTCAAGTTCTGAAGTTCCTTCTAGTAGCAGTGAACCTGAACGACGAGCACATAAAAAGAAATTGGTCAACCGTAAAGGTCGAAGGCCCAGGGTGAGGAGCACCTATTTTGATCTTTGTGAACGAGGTGAGTCGAAAAATGTTTTTACAATTCCGGAGTTTGACCCAAAGTCTGATTCGGGTAGAGATTGGTTAAACATTGTGGATCAACATGCAACATGTTTCAGATGGGACGATAATACAACAAAAACTATTGCTTTGAGTAAACTTTGGAATACTGCATCACAATGGTTTCAAACGTATATTCAAACGGAAATCGGTTGGGCGAATTATTCATGGATTAAATGGAAAAGAATTCTTTCTACCACATTTCAGTCAGTTAGGAATACTCATAAATTTTTTTTATGGAAGTTGCCAATCACAAGTCATTAGAGGGGAAATCATTGTACAGTTTTCATTTTGATCACTTAGCTGAAATAGAAGCATTAAAAGCGAATTTTTCCGACGCTGACAAAGTTTCTCTCATCTTCGGCGCGATCGCAGATGACACGGTTGCGTCGGCTGTGAGAGCAGCTGATATTACGGATCTCAATCATCTAGCAAGTTATTTGAGGGACAGAACATATGCTGAGGCAGGACCCAGTCACAATCAAATAGGTTACAATACTTCAAATACCAAACTGGAACATTCAAAGCCTGCTGAGAAGCATGATAAGTATTTAAAAATACAAAACAATCAAATTAAATGTTTTTATTGCAATAAACGGGGACACGAATGAAGTGAGTGTAGAAGTTATAATAATAAGAAATGCAATTATTGCCATAGAAAAGGTCATATCGAAGCAGATTGTTACTCACAAAAAAGATGGACCGAGGTAAAATTAGAGAAGTTCAGAGAAAAACCGCAAACAAATTCATGTCAATGAGAGCTCTACTGAAGATAAATTCTATAAAAACATTAAGATCAATGACCCTTCTCTTCTGGCATTTCTTGATTTTGATAGTGACTGTGTAGCCCCTTCTCTCAAATCACTTGAGGTATCAAAAATTTCTTGATGAAAATTCAACTATGCCACCCTTGAATTATTGCACGAAGTCCGTACAGGTTGGCACAAAGTGAAAAACCAATAGTCAGAAAATTGGTGTCTGAATTGTTAGCAGCAGGTATAATTCGCGAAAGCAGTTCTTCATTTGCCAGCCCAATTCTATTAGTTGATAAGAAAAACAATGAAAAACGTTGTGTGTCGACTATAGAAAGCTTAACAAAATCACTGTCAAAGAAAAATCTCCACTTGCTTGTGTAGAAGATCCAATAAATAGACTAAAAGAATGCCGATTTTTCAGAAGGCAGAAAACATTGAAACGTTACAAAAAGTCTTCCAAATCTAAAGGGAAAATCGTTTAACGTTAAATTCAGACAAATGTTCATTTGAACAAAGCAGTATACTGTTTCTAGGCTATGAGATTGGTGAATCAGGGATTTGTCCCGGTAACAATAAAATGAGAGCTGTACAAAATTTTCCTATTCCACAAAACATTCATCAGTTACGACAGTTCTTGGGTTTGGTGAGTTACTTGAAAAAAATTCATCAATAAATTCGCACGAATAAGCGAGAGCGAGAAAAGATTCCATTCATTCGAGTTAGAGTTGTTGGCAATAGTGTCTGTACTGCAAAAGTTTCGACATTATTTATTGGGTATCGAATTTATTATAAGAACTGACTGTAATGCAGTTCGAGGAACAATTGAAAAAAAAAATATAAATCCACGCATTGGCAGATGGGTCCCCTCATTACAAGAATATAATTTTCAAATTATTCACAAATCAGGAAATGAAATGAGTCACGTGTATGCTTTGCGTGGTAACCCATGCGTAAGCAGTGAAAATATACAACCAGATAGCATTATGAAAATATCTGAAGGTGATTGGTTGACGGCTGTTCAAGCCAAAGACCCAGAAAATGTGAATATTAAAGGAAATTTGAAATCAGGTGATGTGGGTAGAGATATCATTTATAATTATGATTAAAGGGCAGAGCGAGTTTTTTTAAACTCACTGAGTGTGGTCGGCGCTGGCTTGTTCCGAAAAACTGTCGTTGACAGATAGTATAAGCCAATCACGATGATTTGGGACATTTCTCGGTAGAAAAAACTCTTCATAGATTGCAAGAACGATATTGGTTTCCTCGGATGCGGCATTTTGTAAAGAAGTATATCAAATCATGCCTACATTGCCAATATCATAAAGTGCCCGCAGGGAAAAAGCCGGGATTTTTATTTTCCATTCGTAAATGCCCTCGTCCTTTTTATACTATCTATGTTGATCATGTTGGTCCATTTATTGAGAGAAGAAACGGCAACAAATACATATTTGTTATGGTTGACTCGTTCACAAGATTCACAATTGTGAGTGCCCTTCCCAATACCAAGACTTCACCGGTTCTGAATGAATTGCGTAAATTGGTCGCTATTTTTGGAGTGCCACTGCGTATGATATCGGACGCAGGCAAAGCGTTTTCATCCAACAAATTGAAAAAAAAATGCGAAGAACAAGGTATTCGCCATTATCAGGGTTCTATAGCGGTGCCTCGTGCAAATGGTCAGGTGGAACGATACAGCAGGACTATTGTGGACGCTGCCGCAACAGTAGGTTCAGGTCTGAAGGAAGAAGATTGGGACAAAGATGTGTCCAAAATTCAGTTGGCAATCGATAGTACATTTGATAGGACAGTACAAGCTGCTCCGGGTGAAGTTTTAATCGGATTTCAGTTGAACTTGGGGAGTGACCGATATGTGGCTCATGTCCGTGAGCCCCCAACGATTGACGTAGCCAAACTGAGGCAGGATGTTGCAAAAAAATTGGAGGGGAATCGAGAAAGGCAGAATAAAGCTTTCAGTATGAGACGAAGAATAGCTCCGATTTATAAAATAGGCGATTTGGTGCTCGTAAAAGTAACTACTTTCAAAACTGACGGAAACAGTAAGAAATTAGTCGAAAAATACAAAGGACCTTTCGAAATGGAGGAAAATCTGGGAAATGATAGATATAAGGTACGAGAAGAATTAGGGTCTGGAAGGTGCCAAAACGCAAACCTCTATGAGGAAGTTATTGGTGTGGAACATCTCAAACCGTTCACAGTGAGAGACGACAATTAGTAAGTGGAAATCCAGTCATAATTCAGGGATCAAACTGAATTTATGATTAGGAGTGAAAGTTGGGGATTAAACCAACCGAAAAGAATAACTTAGGGATTAAACTAAGTTATGAAAAGTAATCCATCATAATTTAGGGATTAAACTAAATTTATGATTAGGAGTGAAAGTTGGGGATTAAACCAACCGAAAAGAATAACTTAGGGATTAAACTAAGTTATGAAAAGTAACCCATCATGATTCAGGTATTAAACTAAATCTATGATTAGGAGTGAAAGTTGGGGATTAAACCAACCGAAAAGAATAACTTAGGGATCAAACTAAGTTATGAAAAAAAAATCCATTCATAATTTAGGGACTAAACTGAATTCATGATTGTTAGTTGAAGTCAGCTAGGTACCTAGGACTTGTCCTTGACCGAAAGCTGTTATGGAGAGAAAATAAAGAGGAAAGGGTGGAAAAGGCGACAGTTGCGCTATACACCTGCAAAAGAACCATTGGCAAACAATGGGGGTTGAGACCCAACATTGTCCACTGGTTATATACGGCGGTCGTAAGACACACACTCATGTATGGATCACTAGTATGGTGGCCAGCCTTATGTAAAGAGGTCAACCGAAAAAGGGTGCGGAAGGTACAGCGATTAGCTGCCACTCTCACGACGGGGTGTCTTAGGACAACTCCTACTAAAGCCCTGGAAATGATCCTACATCTGACTTCATTAGACCTATATGGGAAGGAGTGCGCGGCTAGCGTTGCTCTCAGACTCAATGCAATCTCACCATGGTCTAAGGAACTCCATTGGAAACGCGATTGCGGCCATCACTGGACACTGGCTTGGAGGATGCCATGCCGCACGTTTGGGAATCCTACAACGGAATGACTTCTGTAGAAGCTGTCAAGACGAGGAGGAGGAAGAGACGATGGTCCACTTACTCTGTCACTGCCCTGCCCTATCCAAGAAAAGATTTTCTGCTCTGGGTCAGCCCTACTTTGAAAACCTATCTGATCTCTAGTAGATTGGTATCGAAAACCTTATGCTGTTTATCAACAGCAGCTACTGGTTACCACGGTAGTGGAGGGGGTGGTAACCACCCCTAACGGCATCACAACGGGCCTTTGGCCTATGTGGGTTCCATCCCGGACCACCGTGCTAACCTAACCTAACCTAGTTGAAGTTGGGGATTAAACCAACGAACACAAATAACTTAGGGATCAAACTGAGTTATGGCACATTCTCACATAGGTGTTCATCGAAATGTTCTGTTTCAGATTATCCTGATGGGTGTTTGCATCCATTCGAGGTCAAATGGAGTAACAGGATGGCCGAATGTTAGGGACTTTACACTAAAATCAGTGCTCAGTGCAGCCCTGTACACTATCTGTTATTATATAAGGATGATACACATCTTTCTTTAGGTTGAGGATATTTTAGGTGAGTCAGTCTTAAACTGACATTGTTCTGGAGTGGATCAATAAATATTGTGTTAAGTGTGAAGTGCAGTGTTTAATATTGTGGCTAGCCAGTGGGGCCCTCCTAACATATGTTTAGTCGTTACAATTTGCGTTCTTGTCCCTATATTCTAGCGCAACTTTCAGTTGATTGTTGGCTATATTTATGAAGACACCATAATTCCAATTACATGTTTTTATGTATGGTAGGATAGCATTATACTTTAATAATAGAATGTATGATCCTTTATAGTTGGTGACTGAGGCCCAAATTCACCAAGAACAAACACTCAGGTTACATTCCAAATGGTGCTTGAAAAGAAGAATCTGACATAAAATGTATGCAAATTATTTGTGCCAACACGTACATTCGAGCCATATTTCTTCAGATCAGATCCAACCAGATCAGATTCAACGATAACCAATGCCTGATCAAACCATACAAATTGGAATGTTTCCAAAGTGAATACGACCCGATTTGATAGCATGAAGGCAATAACAAAAGGGTACGGATCAGATTGATATAAATATGGTTCTAATGTGACGACGTGAAATACGTCAGAATGACAAACACATAACTCGCATACCTGATCCTAGGAAAGGATTGCAAATTCAACATTGGAAAATGTTGAACAGAATATTTTTCATTGAGATAAGGAACAATTTGGAGAAGGTTTAGTAGAAAAGGAGTTGAAAAATTCAATTTGATTATACAACGCGTGTCCGCGAAATCCTGTTAAGCTCGTCCCACAAAATTCACGACTGTTACACAAAATGAAACCTTTCCATGCCTTTCTTTATTATTTTGCAGAGGATATTTTGTCCGCCACATCTAATACCTTCTACACTTGATGAAAAATTGTAGATGATAACAATCAAGAATGTGGTAATTGCATAACCATACATCGTAAAATCGACATGTTCAGGCTATCCAACTGGAAAAAAGTAGCAGTTTTTTGTCCGCCGACATAACCAATTGATTGTGTGATTATATGTTGACTAATTCTGTGAATATTATTCGTGTGGTAGTCACGAAACCTAACCTCGTAAAATCGACGTGTTTGGGACGGTAGGCTCATTGATTGCAGCGGTTTTTTGGTCCGCCAAGTGTTATAGCACATTTCTTATTTGATTATTTTTCAATTTTGCTGCGAAAGAAATTTGTGGTAATTGCAATATGTTACATCGTGAAATAGACACGTTGAGGAGTGGATATTTTGAAAAAGCATCAGTTTCAAGAATATTCGTAGAGGAAAAATGAGGTAGACTTGTCAAAGTGAAGCCACTCACAAAGTTTCAAGTACGTGGTAATCAATTTTTTGTTCAGGTCACGTACTGTGGACTACATCATTTGCGGTAGTTTCAACCAAATTGTCATATTTGTTATATCCATTATGATTATATACAGGAAATGATCATTTGTATCATTGACAATATCTGTACATAATGTTGCAGTAGAATTATTATTATAAGGATCTTGATCTTGCATGGTAATAGTGGACACACTTCGTTCGCAGTAGCGATTGTGTTAATTTATTGCTGAAAGATTAGTTAGAGATGGGGTGTAAGCATTTCCTGTAGATGGAAACTCCGCCTTGGAAATGAAGTCCATTTTTCTGTTAATTGTCGAAACATACTGTTTTTACTGAAGTCATCCATACCGATGCGCAGAATTTTTCCAATACTTTCGTCTTAAAATCCCATGTGGAATTAATTGCCAAAGGTGCTCCTCTACGCTATATATCCCTTCCCCTCCCTCTTATCTTTGGAACGATCATACATAAACAAGTGGAATCTGGAAACGGATTATTGAAGGTTGTAAACTTCCTTACTAGATATGACAGATGAAGAAATCGGCAAATATGACGTCACGAATGTGACCAATAATTTAAATTTTGAAACCTACGGCAAACGACACCTCTTTCAAAAGGAATCGAAAAGAACCTTTCAAATCGCAAAGCTGTGATGAATTAAATTCAATTCTAATTTTCAAAATTCAAGATCCGCCTCTGGATAGTTGAATGAATGAATGATCTTTATTTAGTAGGAAATAATCCTAATATACATACATTGGTAAATTACAATTCATGAATATACTTAAACACAATGAACGAATAAATGTAGAAAACACACGTATACAAAAAGCATAGTAATAGAAAAAACAAAATCACATGAATAATTGATAAAAATACTTACGAACAGTTGAATACTGAACAAGTATATTATCGATTAGATCTTATGTAATTTATGAGTACAGTTTTGAACTCCTTAATAGCTTTCGACTCTTTTATGCATATCGGTAGTTCATTATATTCTTTTATACACTTATAAAATAAAGATCTCATTGAGTTGGCCAGATTGTACTTGGGTGAGTGAAGTTGTTGTTCAGTATTTCCTCTAGTTTGATAGCTATGAACTTGAGATCTGAAGATAATGAATGAAGCAAAGTATTCTGGCATTAAATTATTCAAAATTTTGTAAAGAAGGTCATTGTTATTAAATACAGTCTCTGTGACACTGACAGCCATTGTAGAGAGTTCAACATGAAATTGATATTCGTACTACGGTTACATCTCAATATGATGCGAAGTCCTCGATTTTGTAATTTCTGTAAACTAGAAATTTTATTCAATTCAAACGAAAATAGGATACTTTCACAGAAATCAAAGTGAGGTTGAATAATTGTATTATAAACAGTTAACCTAGAATACAAAGAAAGATTTGATGAGTCTCTGGTAAAAAATTATATCTTTTTTGATATTTTTTTTTAAATGTAATTGAAATGTGCATTGAATGGAAGGGTGTTATCCAGCATAAATCCCAAGTACTTGAATTCGTTCACAAATGTGACTGTTTCACCATCTATTGTAAGGCAATATTGACCTGTATTCATATTCCTAATTTTATACGGCGTCGATAATATCATTGCCTTGGTTTTAGTCATATTCAGTTTGAGTTTATTACTTTTAAGATATGATTGAATAGTCTTTAGTGAGTCGTTCATTTTATTAATCCAAATCACTATTTGAGACAGATAACAGAGTATCATCTGCAACGAGATTGATGAAGTCACATGAATGAAAAAGATGTACATCATTGATATAATTTAGGAACAATAATGGCCTCAAGACACTACCTTGAGGTACACCAAAAGAATTTTTGAGTGGTTCAGAGGAACTTTGATTGATTTTAGTTACTTGTTAGCGATTAGTCAGGTAATTTGTGAACCAATCGAGCACTGTACCTACGATACCAGCAGCCTCTAATTTTCTTAGCAACCTTCTACGATCGATTGTTTCAAATGCTCTTTTTGAATCCAAGAACACTGCAATCACATACTCTCCCCTATCTATGCTCTTCTTCATTTAGTGAGAGTGAGTTGTAAGGATTACTCGCAAGAGGTGTTTCCGGAAGCCAGATTGGTTTGCAAAGAAAAAATTGTTGGTGTTCAAGTATACTAACAACTGTTGATATACGGCCAGTTCAAGAATTTTTTCAAGTATTGGCAACATATTGATTGGTCGGAATTCCCAATAATTCACAGTGTTAGAAACTTTATGGATAGGTATAACGGTACTCGTTTTTAATTGTTCAGGAAAAACTCCATACTCTAAAGATAAATCAATGAAATACAACAAAACGTGCCCAACAACCCCGTAAATATTTTTCAAAAATTTTGCATCTATAATATCGCCATTGGATTCATTACCCATATTATTGATAATTCTTGTAATATCAGCTAGTTCTATTTTCTGAAACTGTGGAAAACTACTTTCCAATGTTACTATACTTCCCACCAGATGATTGTCATCAAAGCTGGAGAGAATATCTCCAATAATAGTTAAATAGTCTGACGTTTTTTTTAGTCCCCCTTATTCGACGATTTTGAACTTGTCCAAGGTTTTGATAAGAGGGGGGTGGGGACTTTTGAGACGCACTGTATGAAGCACAAATCCAACATCCCTTGGAAAGCTATGATCATTTGGCACCAGAACTCAAGTTCGAATTCGGTTGACAATAATACTTGTGTTGAGTGGTTCAAACTTTCATTTTGTTCAGAGTAATCATTCAATTACTATCAAGAACGAATTGTGAAGATGATGAAATGAACCGTGGGAAAAAAAAATATAGTATCGAAAAGGAAAACAATGAAATAATCGCAGTGGGTTAAAAAAGATATCAATAAGAAAATTTTCAAACAAAATTCGAATGAAAATTGACGAAAAAGAAATGAAAACTGTTTTCGAACTTTGATCTTTTCGTTTCGACAGGTGTCAGCGCAAAAGCCTAGTGTGTAGGTAGATTGAGAATGGCCTGAATGAATTGTTCAAAAGATGATTTGATTTATCGCCATTCTTCAAATATGCCCACCGAACATGTCGACTTATTTTATACATTTCCTCCTACGGGTAATAGGCAAATTCATTTTGCTCTTGGGATGCCCCGTCTATGGAAAGATGGCGCAACGACTGCTTACTTGCTTGTCGTTCGCTGTAGTCTTGTTTAAGGTATAATACTAAAGGAAGATTTTTTTTCACTTGAGGGAATTCATCGACTGCGTGTTGATGATGGAAACTCTCTTGCTCTGATGAAAGGCAAAATAATTAAAAACCGGTAAGCAAGTGTGCCCGTCCCAATACTTGAAATTCAATTCCAGTATTTGTATCTCTAATAGCATATACGGGATGTTCTCTTGCGAAGAGCCCCACACTGGCATCGGTCGGATATAATCCAACGCACTTCGTGGTGTTAGCCAGGGAAGCAGTCGTTTTCCGGCAGGGGTCCGACCAGAAACCTACCGTGTAGATATATTGAGACTGGCCTGAACGAATTGTTCGAAAGATGATTTGATCACCTGATTTTATTTCATTGGTTGAATATTCTCCAACTTCATTCCATATCATTATTCAGTGGCGAAGCGTCGATGGGGCGAAGGAGGCGGCCCGCCTCGGGCGGCAGCCCTCGGGGACGGCAAAATGTCGCCGGTGAAGCGGGTTGAGATCTGTCATCTATTATTCATTCATTTTATATGAAGCATCTTCTGTCTCACGCCTGGCGTGCTTCATAGAAATGTACCGCGAAATGAGTTTCTGGACTGGACATACAGAATCTGAGAAGACAGGCCACAATGTCAGGGATCCACAATGGAGTTCAAGCCCGGATTAAAGCACTGAATCTGAAAGCTACATTCGTTGCATGTACAAACCACTCACTAAACTTCCGTGACGTTTTTTGGAACTCTGGAGAAGCTATTTGCCTTCTTTTCTGCATCAACTGCTCAATGGAACGCTTTGGTTGCCGTCACAGGTCAAGCAGTGAAACGAGTCACTGAAATGCGCTTTAGCGCCAGACATGTAGCTGTCAAGATGCTTAAAAATGAGTTTGAGGTAGTTCTTGATGTACTGGAAGAATAAAAATATTCATCTCAAACTTCCGAAACAAGATCTGGAGCCAGTCTTCTCCTGACAGCCATGCAGACGTTCAACTTCCAAACTTCTCTTGGCTTTTGGGCTGCAGTGCTACCTGAAGTAGATGACGCACAGATTTACCAGCAGCAACGAGGACTAAGTGTGGATAAGTGTGCTCAGAAACTTTGCGCTTTAGAAAACCTCCTAGTGGAAAGTGGAGACCGTTTCGTCCAAGACGCAATCGACTTTGCTAAGACTCTCTCCGAAAACCTCGGAATCGAACTCAAAACGAGAAGAATTCGCAGGAAAAACCGCATGCATGGCGATGAATCTTCTGAAGATGCAGCTCTGTCTCACGAGTAGAAATTCCGTCGAGAGGTTTTCGCATCATTAGACAAGATCATTCAAGAAATGACGACTCGATTCCGGCAAATTCAAGAAATATCGGACAAGTTCGGATTTTTGACACTAGCGAAACTTTTGGACAGCAAAGACGAGTGTGTATTAGAAGACATCGACTAGGACGAGTTTAAGATGGAGCGGAAGAGTCTCCAGCAGTTTGTTGCCAGTTCTGAATCAGAGGAAGACATAAGGGGTAAAGGACCACTGGAGCTTCTCCAGTTCATTCAAAAACTGAAACTCAGAATTTCGGTTCCAAATATAATCATCTTGATTCGTATATTTTTGACTTCGGTGATTAGTGTTGCAAATTGTGAGAGAAGTGTTTCGAAGTTGAAGCTGATAAAAAATTACATCAGATCTTCTATAAGCTCCGCTAGACTATCAAACTTGGCTATATTGTCGATTGAACAAGAATTGGCTGCAAATATTGATTTTGACAAAGTTATTTCTGACTTCGCTGCTCATAAGGCCCGTAGAATCCGGTTGTAAAACCGCTCATCCTATTTTACCTTCAATAGAATATACCTCATTGCCTGTAATTAAGCACCTACAGAATGGGGGCGGCAAAATGGGTCTCCCGCCCCGGGCGCCAAGATGGCACGCTACGTCACTGTAATTAGTTTCACAATTTGCTCATTTTTGTCGTGTCAGAGCTTTATTATTTTATGGTGATACCTTTAGTGTTGCCCAGTGAGTTACAAATGTCTTGAACAGTTTAAATAATGAAAGTTAGAACCATTATCACCAATCAGAACCTGTACAGAAAATCCTAGTCGTAGTCATTGTCTTATGTTACCCTCACAATAATATCGTCAATATTAATCACGACTGAAAACAAATCCAATTCATTACTCGGATTGAGTTTCCCAAGATAATATTATCAAGCAATTTATCCAACTACTCACCACTAATGTATTTCCTAAAGCTCCGAGAACAATCAGAAAACAGTACAGAATTATAAGCGTCGTGTAGGCTGGTTCATCAATGCCTTTATTAGTGAGATATCTCTCCATCAATTTGGGGTCCGCATCGCCCGTGTCGTTGAGAAAGTCTGCGGATGAACTATTGTTCTCGCTTACGCTTTCATTATACTCCATGCTGGGTGGAAGTAGATGAGTACTTTCTTGAGATCAAGCTAATCAGCTCCACGAGTTACTTGAATGTGAATCCTTTTCCTTTGGGATCCACCGGATAATTTGTTGCGCTTGGAAGTTTCATCCCATTTGAGGTCAGGATGATGTTCATTGTTCCATCTGCAAAAAATAATGATATCAATATTTCAGACAAGCATATTCGAAGGAAAAACTCCATTAGGTGTATTTGTTGGCTAACATTTGTTTATCCAGACTGTCGAGTGAGTATAAGATTAATGGAAGGCATATAGTTATTTATTTCATTTGTTTTCCCTGCAAATTCACGAGGGACGGAACTTCGTATTTCATGCAGGAAGATTTCTCAGACTGAGAGAACAATATAAAAAATGAGGTTGGAGTTCGAAAAGTGGGTCATGTCAGAAATATGTTGGGAAGTGAAAGCTATATCTATTGTATACAACTCAATTCGATTAGAGACAAATGAACATTGAACCTCTGGATTCCTCTTTCCTTATAGGTTTTTCCCACTCAGTCTTCTTCCTTCTGGGTTCCTGGAATGATGATGCCAATGTGTGCTGGACACGCTGATTATTATCTGAATTCCAGGTCGAATCAGGTAATGTGGCATAACTGCGCAATTCCTGCGACATAGTTCTGGATTGGGGGCCATCATACATCTTCACTAAATATCTACCGTGTGTTTCGATGATTTCTATTTGCTCGATTGTTCTATATTGTTCTAAAATTGTTCGTTTTCGTTAACAAGCTGACGAACGTCAACCCTCCAAAGTCGAAACTTGTGCGAGCAATGGATCAACGAGGCCTTACCTTTTAACGTGCGATTACCCAGCACGGTGGCCCGGCGAGGATATTTCGATAATGCTGAAGGATATAAATGAAAGATTCTCACGAGAATTTCATTGTGCTCAGAAAGCTCCATTTTGAAATGGGAAAACTTAATTTTCTGTTCTTGGAACGATCCCTTTGAATATCTGCGTGTTTCAAATTCACTGAATTAGAATACTTTATTATTGTTTCAGATTCGAGGCAAGAGAAATGCCAGTATTTGCACTTGTGAGACCTACTCAAAATATTTCAGACCATGAAAAAATGGTTAAGGCTTTCGCGGCCGAGGTTTTCAGTATTACTTCTTTCATTCGGGTTCGAAGGCCGTCGTTTTTTGGAATTTCTTCTTGACATTTCGCTGGCGCGAGTGAATAGCTTCTTCAGAGGCTCATACATCTTGAGTTCGACTCCTGCTTCAACCCTGTTCAGAATATTCTTGGAATCTTCCTGTTCCCATGCAGCTCAAAAGAATTTTCATGTCTTTCCGTAATTACTTTACCTTCTATTAGTATAAGAGGATACTCTATTCAATTTCATTTCTGATACCCAGAGTAAGATTCCGAGATCTAAATCAATATTGTTATTTTCATCCAAGTTGCGTAATACTGGCTTTTGAAACCTAGAAAGAAAGGAATATTTTTCGAAGAGCCCAACATTTCAACAAGAAATGCGCTCACGTTCTCCACCCGAAACTATTTTTGCGAAGAATGTCCGGGAGCACACGCACACACACACATACACACAAACACACACAGAATTTTTGTATTTTCCAATACAAAATCACTTCATCTCACCGGAATGTACGTAGAACTACGAATTTCTTTTTGTTCTCTGCTTCAAATCTTCACTGTAGATATTGTGCTCACCGCCAACAAAATTGCTCTGAATTCAACAGAGTACGAATTTTGATTTCGACTTATTCGAAACAATCCCTAAAAAGTTATTTTCATGATTTTCGCAAATCATTTCAGATCCGACCATGCGAATTTTTTTATTTGTAACGGAATGAGCATACACGCATTTTTTTCTCTCTATTTTCGTGAGATCTATTGTTCCTTTGTGAAACATAATTTCCCCCATCAGTTCATGAGTTCATTAGGTTCTTTTATACTGTATTGTAGGTGTTCTTGCCATATAAGGGTACTTCAAACGTTAAATCAATTACAGAGTGGGGGTTCCCTTCTGAATACTTCATTTCGTCGAAAACAGCGGGTTTTGAACAGAAGTTGTAATGATGCAGAGAATTGCAATAGCGATGCATTAGATCTGTGTTACTGCCAAGCTACGCATGACGTTTCTGATTTCCATAAACACATACATATCAGTGACTTCAGGAAGGAAAAAAAACAGTTGAACTAACAATGCCGATTGAAAACAATTTTTCCAGTTAATCAAAAATAAGAATAAACAGAAGGCAAGTTTCATGATGTGTTACTATGTGGATTGAACTCAGAGGAGTTGCTAAACGTATTTCATTCAGAAGAAAAATTTTTGATCAACACAACAATTTCCACACTCACATAGATTTCAATATTGATTTATCCAGATTATGGTAGCTCACTAAACCCAAAAATATTGTTCATTCAGAATTTATAAAATTACAGTTTGAATTAATTATGATTCAGGAAGATTGTACTTCGAAACACAATAATCAACTTTTTCACCGGAAACCAGTAAAAACCAATATTTCCGATTATGGCGACCTCAAAATTCAAAAGATTCAGTTGTAGACTGAGAGAAGGCTTCTCGAAAATCCGAGTGCAAGATACAGGAAAGATGCATTCTCAGAAATGATCGATTTGTGTATTATAGAGCACTAAATCAGCAGTCTACCAATCCATACTAGAGGATCACAATCGAAATGGGCAATCGGAGATATACAATTTTGCGCTGTTCTCGTTTTCAAATTGTCATAACTGAATATTTTCTGGAAGAAATCTATTCCCCATTTTTCCTTCTGAATTGTGTCTCTTGATGAATTGTAGGAAAGAAATAATACATTACAAAGTACTCTGTCGACTTCATCTCCTTCTGAGAGAACAACTGATCAGTTCCCAACCTGAAAGTTGCTTAGGAACAATCACATTTTTGAATTGAAGTGACAGTGAATTAAATACCTACGCCCTGCATTATTTGGGAATTTTCCCTGGCGTAGGTGTTACTTTCATCATTTTCTCGACTGAATGCAATTTCCTTCCCCATTAGGGACAAACAATTCGAAAACTAACATAGAGAAAAAACGTTTCTAAAAAAATATTCAGTTGTCTTGATAAGTATTTTCTTATAAAAAAATGTGTCATACCACAATGATTCTTGATATTCTCGCAGGAAATTTCATTCTAATCAAAATGATCCCATATATTATAAAAGGGTTGTTTTTTACGTTCCCAAATATAGTGAACTATTTATGTAGTTGTTGAAAGCTGAAGAAAATATCGTGAGAACATTACGAAATATAATAGAAGTATGTATAAGAGTGGATATGGCCAATATCCATTCGAGTTGTACAGTAGATTTTTTCTTCGACCAGGTAAATATTTCAGAACTCTCTTACAAGAATCATTGATTATCAATTTCAGATATAGAGTATTCATTCGATATTGATGAGAAACTGAAAGGAAAGAAACTTTATTGAATTCCATATTGAACGATACAAATCAATCTAGTATCTAATGTTAAATTGAAAAAGGCCAAAAAAGGCGGTTGTGGGGAGACTCGAACCCACAACTATAGAGGGTTGTCACTGTTAACAACAGCCCACTTGAATAGTTTAATTTTACTTAATTATTGGTGTGAAGAGTGGATGTAAGTCCTTCAATTTCACAAAAGTGACAATTCAAACTTGACACAATGAACTAGAAAATATTTCAGATATAAGTACATTCATTCATGCCTGAATGAAACAACTTGGATTTCGTGTTCGTAGGTACAGATCAGAATTGTGACGTCTATACAAGGTTGTCCCTAGCTGGTAACAAGGTATTTTGTTCTCTGTGATTGGTGGAATCCATATCCTTCCTTGTGTGGATATGAAATCATATCCATTCATTTGACTGGAATCGCCTACTTATCCGTTTAGTGAACTATAGAGAAATGATCAGATTTACGGGTGGGAGTAGGAAAAAGCCCTTCTTCTCCAAGTATTTTAATATGTGCAGACAGCTCGACAAGTTTTAGTCATGGCCGGAACATTCTAGAACGCAAATCAACTTTGCAAAGGTCCTGAGCTTTATGGCATATTTCGCTATTGAAGTATGTTAGACTACAAGCCCATCCAAAAAATGGATGGGTCATATGAACCACCAGGTGACGTATATAGGACGATATAAGAGCATAAAATAACAAGATTCAGCACTATGCCGTCACTTGTAAGCTGTCCAACTGAGTGCTGGTGATAATTCAAAATTGCAGGTAGAGTGAGTTCATTTTGGTCATATATTTTTGTACGGCATTTTTACCCTCTATAGATCCATAAAAAATAATAAGAAAGCGCGTAGTGCCGTAAAAAAATGGTGCGCCACAGAGTCGGTAAATTTTTTGTTTTTTTTGACAATTTCAAGGGTAATTTGGTCATTTTATTATGTACGGCATCAGTTTCATACTGTTTCAAAACAGCTTCTAATCCATTATTCCGCAACGCCATGCAAAAATCATGCGACAAGGGGAAAAAATCGAGGGATGCAACCCCCTCTCTTTCCGTGGTCCGGGGGGTGATTTGAAAAAGTACGGCTTCGGTTCCAAAGCATTACGTAGCACTCAAAAGTACTATTAAAAATAATGCCGTCAAAAAATTTTTGTTCATCTCATGGTATACTTGATTTATAAAGCTGTAAAATCATTTGACTCTGTACGGCAACTTTTTTTTCAACATGATATTGTAAAATACAATCGTTATATAGTATTGCCGTTCACAAGAAACTGTTCTAAAAAAATTATAGAGAAATACAAAATATAAAATTTTTTAGTTTTTGCAAAAGTTTAAATATTCATAGATTAATAAAGTATTGAAATTTTCTATATGTTTTGCTTGTTTCAAATAGTATTGAAATGAATAAATTAAGAAAAAATGATGCCCTACATTTTAATGCAGACCATATCTTTTAGGCTGATGAAAATGACGCTACCATGTTTCATTGTAATGATGTGAATAAATAAAACAACAATTTCTTAGAAAAATTTCATATATTTAAAAATAATAATACAAAATAAGGTTTTCATTTAAATTATTCAGTATCGAAATCAGCCGCTGAGTTGTTATCGGAATCAATGTCTTCATCGACGTCCGAATTATCTTCTCTATCATTTTCTGAAACATGAATGAGTTTTCGTCAAAATCAAAGTCTTACGTACAGATTGAAGATGTAAAGATTTATTTATTTACCAATTACGTCATCGATTTCTTCGTCTGATTCCTCATCCGGTTCCGTTATGTCACTGACTTTTTGGGGGACCTTTGGACCAACGATAATGTACGGCATGTAAAAGAATACTATCTATGCATAAAATACTTTCAAAATACATTAATTGCATGTTGTTTCAAATCACCCCCCGGACCACAAAAAGAGAGGGGGTTGCAACCCTCGATTTTTTCCCCTTGTCGCATGATTTTTGTACGGCGTTGCGGAATAATGGATTAGAAGCTGTATTGAAACAGTATGAAACTGATGCCGTACATAATAAAATGACCAAATTACCCTTGAAATTGTCAAAAAATCCAAAAAATTTACCGACTCTGTGGCGCACCATTTTTTTACGGCACTACGCGCTTTCTTATTATTTTTTATGGATCTATAGAGGGTAAAAATGCCGTACAAAAATATATGACCAAAATGTACTCACTCTACCTGCACTTTTGAATTCTCACCAGCACTCAGTTGGACAGCTTACAAGTGACGGCATAGTGCTGAATCTTATTATTTTATGCTCTTATATCGTCATATATATGTCACCTGGTGGTTCATATGACCCATCCATTTTTTGGATGGGCCTGTAGTCTATGTGTTTTCTGATTCCAATGATTGTTTATGTCATCAGACAACAAGAAAAAATTCCAATTGATCATCGTTTATCGTTCTCAAGGTTTTGAAAATGACTACAATGTTTCGATTATATCATTGGTTCTATTTCTGAAGACATGAATGAATTTTCAGAAACCTTTCGATAATCTGTCCACCAATCATCCATCAAAAATCGAAGTTATTTCCCAAAGGAATGAATGTCACCAAAAGGCAGGCTAGTCACGAATTAATTTTTCCGCAACTGTTGGGGTATCAAGTGTTTCTTGTTCCATGTGCTCCCTGAGGAGCTCGTGAGATGATCAGCCAAACAAGACCTTGTCTGGACTTGAACGAATTATTATTTTGGTGGGTGAGATCTTTCAACAAACCGATACATATTCTGCTTTACTGAGTATTTTTGACATAGTGGAGGGGCCTTATTTCGATTATTCATTCTTCAAAACGAATCGTTTTCTAGTTCCCTCGTGAAATTTTGTTAATTGATATTGTTTTTTCGAATTTCTGATAGGTGAATAATTGATTTGGGTATGTGAATACTAGGAATGGATTTTTCTCGTTTCATATTTTAATCATGTTGATTTTCTATATTTGTGTGCGCTATTTTCGATTGATTTAACGTCTCTTCTTGATGATAAGTGTGTTTGAATGTGTGCGAAATTGGTGGAAATGTGGATATGTATGAGAGAGTGTGCAAGAGATTTCTGGATTTCATAGTTTTGATGGTCGAATGAATTATCAAATCCCTATGAAGTCGAGAAAAATGTTTTTAAAAAGTTTTCACCTCAAGATCTGAATCGGAACACTATGAATGGAGTACATATAATTATTGAGACACTATTTTGCAGTCAGACCCACGAACAGATGATGCTTGTAATTTTTTTTTGGTGAAGTTTTGTTTCCTATTTTTCCATTCGGAGGAGAAAAAACCACGAAAAAGTTTCTGGAACCATTCTGAAAGTAAACTCTGACTGCTTCAATTAAATCAACCACTGGAACTAGCCTCTTTCGAAAAATATGTTTCATTCCTATACTGAAGTTAGCGTAACAGATTCGGCGAATAACTCACATAGCTTACATCGTATTAGGCGATTCTGTAGGTGACATTCCTCAATTTCCTTCGACCGAATAACTTTGTGGTCGTGCAACATAGAGCCTCTTATTAGAAACGTTTGACGCGAGAGAGCTTGCCTTGTTTGTAGTCCACGCTGAGAACATTCTCATGGCAAGAACTTCCTAATTAAAGATTCGGTTTGAAAGCAGAATTGAATATATTTCGCCACTCAATAGATTCGTCGTCGAAGGTATAGAGTGGTTGAATAATACTTACTCGGGGATTATATTTGGGACAGCAGCAAAAAAAGCGAAAGTGTACTCTTATAACAATATATTTCCAATATTTCGACAATCGGTTATTGTCATCATCAGGGAGCTACAAAATAGCGATTGTCGAAATATTGGAAATATATTGTTAGTACACTTTCGTTTTTGCTGCTGTCCCAAATATAATTCCCGAGTTTTGTTCTTAACTTGTCAGCAAATAATTTATCTCCTATATATATATATATATATATATATATATATATATATATATATATATATATATATATATATATATATATATATACAGATCCAGATGACAAACTGTTATGTTCAAAGTATACCGCATGACTGACGGGACAGTTCTGCTGTTCTATTGAAAAACTATCCCTGATCAAGAGAGGTTCGAGGGGTCTCCAGGCCCACAACAAAGGGATGACGACAATTCAGAAAAGTACCGACTTTGGAAATATCTATACGAGAGAGACAAGTCTCCCACCCTTTTACGATGTTCAAGTGAAGTGAGAGAGTCAGTGAGCTAAGAATCACGAACAAGACGGATTCCTTTTTTTATGAATATAATCAAGAAGTTTCGATTAATGTTTTGATGTTTTGCTGCCGAGCCCCACACATGAGAACTATATTCCAAGACAGGTCATATCTGTGCCTTGTATATCATTAGAATTCAATAAAAAGTGAAGTATTTCTTCGCGAGAAATAGAAATCCAAGCTTCGGAAAAGCAACCTCAGTGATCTATCTCACATGGTTCTCCCATGAGAGATTATTACTGACCGTAATTCCTAGCATCAGTATACTTGACTTTTAGGATCAAGGATGAAGATAGATCGGCTTTCTTCGAGGAGAGACATACCTGGGTTTCTTAACATTGAAATTCCGTATTCTTCAATTCTATTGACCCTAATGACTCTCTGTATTATTTTTTCTCGTGCTGATATAGGGACTCTGAAAGATAAACTACTATGGAGAGTACTGTCGTCCGCAAAACTAAGGACATACCAAAATCATTTTTATAAACCAAAAACGAAGTGGGCGCCAGAACCGAGCCCTGTGGAACACCTGCATTTATTGAGAGAATATCAGACGATACTCCAACAACAACCACGTATAGAAATCAGTAGAGTGACCATCTCTGAACTCCAGATACTTTGGTTGAAAACTTCCAAATCCTGCCAACGTATGCGGTGAAAAATGCCGAAATATTGCCAACTTGAAGAGTTTCTTGTCTGATAGAACAAAACATATAATCGGGAAGACATAAGACCTCATCAAAGATTGTAGACTTTTACGGCCGGAAACTGATTAATTGTTAGAAGTTTCTGGTCTTCTGAGCCGTGGTCGGCAGGTTTTTGGGCCTCACGTTTCGTGTGCATCTGCGGCAGACATTTTCAAAGGCGATGCGGCAATGGCTGAAGTATCCTTTGCTGATGCGAGGCTTTCATTTAATGTGGTCCAGATGACGTGTAATTATTCTAGGTCCGATAAATAACGACACGTCATCTGAACAAAAACTTCAATGAACCAATTCCAGTAAACAATTTGAATTCCTGAAATTTTTGTCAAAAAATTGGTTGATTTCGTGTTTTGTTTTCTACTTCGATGGGTTGTTTGACAGTATGACATTTCAGTGCCCATATTGAATTGGAGGCTTCTGGCCGTTTTCCCAACAGAAAGACCGCCTGCGTATTTCTCCAAAGATGTGTCTCTGGGAAAAAACAGTGTGCAGAATGATTTCAAGAAATACTAATTTCAATTTATTTACGTCTGCCAACTGTCAATTGAGGCAAAAGAAATTTTCAATTTCTTTTGAATGAATAGTATCTTCAACAATTAACCTCACAAATGATTTTACATTTTTTCAGCTCCTCTCCACAAATTAGTAGCATCTTGTAAATTTTCACTTCATAAAGATTGTCATTATATAAGTTATATATGGATATAACTTCTGTACCAACTTTATCTAGTAATCTTCTAATACTCAATTCAAATTCAGAATGGATTCTCGTTTCTTACCCAACTCCAGAACTAATCTGTGGAAGAGAATGACACAAATCGCTCTCCAAACTAGATGCATTATGTCTTGTACAAGCAGTTATCAGCCTGAGCGATTTACGGGCGTGCGATGAAAGATAATGTTAGTGTGATGATAGTTGAGCCATTTGGACTCACAACGTGACTTTATAACTCGATTTGTATCGATCTCAAAAAGCACTGTCGCATTCTTTATGGGTGGACAAAAAAACATGAGTCGAATAACTTTAAAAACCAATCGGTACTGATAACTGGTAAATTCAAATTTTCCAGGCCGTCTGAAAAAAAAATATATCAATATATAGTGGCTACCCTGATTATGATTTTTCCATCCTTCCGTATTTCATGAGTGCAAATTTCTCCTTGAAACTGGTTCTAATAGCTGGTCGGCTCTGGCCGATGTATTTATTATTGCAATCTTGACAACTGACTTCGTAAATTCTTGACTTTTCTGTGTTTTATCTTTTGGGATACCAAGAAGTTGTTGTGATTTGTAAGAAGTTTTATACGTAACGTTCATATTCACTGTATCGAATTAATTTCATTAATTTTTCTGCTCCGTGGAATCCGCCTTTCAACGATATGAAACAAGTGACCGATCCTCTTCAAAACTGTGAAATAACAAACATTCTTCACATATTCATTATAGCGGCAATATGGAACTTCGATAATTTGAATTTTCCACCAATTCATACACTTTTGGTTCGTTTCGAAATTCCAATAATGATTTTTTCGAAAGTAACCCTGAAGTATAATATTCTTCCTGAAAAAAAAAACTCTGAATGTATTGCTACATATTCAATGTTTCTGTTCAGGTAGGAACGTTAGAGTATTCAAGTTGTGATATTCCATAATAAAAATTCATTGACTGCTCTCCTTGCTCAGAATTCCCCATATCTTTTCAGATTTCTTGTACAGGAGAATATCAATACACTATGGAGACTATCGAGAATATTGAAGTTGAAAAAAAGCATATGTTGATCAAAATTTTCAATTTTTGAAGTTTCAGTTGAAAACTTAGCGAATGATGTCCTTTGTATTCCACTTCATCAAGTTTTTGATAATTGTTTTATAGATGATGAGATGGTGTCGCCTTACACCTGAATATCACGATGTAATTCACCACTGCCACTTCTTGCGGCAACGGTCGCTTATTATCTAAGATGCCTAGAACTCCTGGTGATTCAACTGATTAGATTTTGTTTAGATTTTTGTGGCGAAAAAACAATCGACGCTTTCGAAGGTTTCCCCTATTTTTTCGGTAGAGGGCGTTATGTTCCCATTTTTCAAATTTGATGACAAGTGTCAGGTTGATTGTCATATTGTCATGTCACTTTGATATTTTGATGTGTACGATGTTTTTATCGTGTTTATTTGTTGATTTCATTGCTTTTAAATATCAAAACGTTGTTACTGGTATCTCATTGTCCGCCCATTATCCTTTAGGTTGCGATCTCTTCTCGCTAGCCAATCAAATAAAAGTGGAAAAACCCGACTGCACATTTTCACTCAGTGCAAATTTAGCTTCAGACAAGACTGACAAGAGCGTGATGGCGACATCTGTACATATTGTACGGAAACCTCAAAAAGCTCAATTATCCACCAAAAATCAAGTAATCCAGATTTCGTCACTTTTAACCCAAACTTCTACAGGTATAAGTAAACACACCAGGGTTTTCAGGCATCTTAGGATTATCCATCTGTGTCTCAGTTGCTGCGGATCAAAGAATTTTCTTCCTTTGAAAAAATTTGAGAAAATAGCAAAAAGTATCACCAGAAGAAACGCAGACATTAGGTCAACTATTAACTTACGTCAATCATTTCAAATGTTTGCAATTGCATTAAATTCACCGTACTGATTTTCTCAATTCCTTCATTCGAAAAAAAAATATTTATAATTACCATTTTTCACAATGGTTCCACCACAGATTTGTGGCATGAAATTCCAACTCGAAACCATTCAAGGACAAACCAAAATTTTGTTGCAGTTTTTCATTGTTGGGACTATCGTGCCCAATAAACTCAACTGAAAATCTCTTCGAACGACTGAATTGGAGCATGTGCTTTTTTAGCCATTTTTTTTTGAACGGGTTGACTCGTAGAAATCGGTACTTGGGATAATGAAATTGATGCACAAAATCTCATATGATGGAGTGAAATTAACAAATTAGAACTTCAAGATGGCGACTGGGCGTCATCTGAAAAATAAATGAATGGAAATGGGGTCTTGTGATACATCATTTTGAAGCTCCTGACGAATTCTTCATAACCCTAGAAAATGAAGTCAATATCTTCACCTACAACAAAATGTCGAAACATTTAATATTAGCCTCACATCGAAGTTTATCTTTGTCCTTTGCGGAAATGAGCAGAGTTCAGTAGAGAAGATGGTAAGAACAGCCTATCCGATATTTCTCACTGAACATTTTCGAACACAGCAACGTCGATCTTTCTACAAATATTCAATATACTCTGTCGTATATTCCATATTGAAGCATGTCAGGATCGTACACATTCAGTTGAAAATAGCCAGAAAAAAGTCTTAGGGTGTCTAATCTAGCGAGCGAGTTGGCCATTCCGTAGGACCTCGATGGCCAATGGAACGACCATGGAAAGTATTATCCAAATAGTTTCTTTCTTGTCTGGAGTGATGTGGTGGTGCTCCATCTTGTTGGAATAATAATATCCATATCGATTTAATTAGGATTCACTTCGAGGATTTCGGTGATTAGAGGATCAACAGTAGTTTTCAGCATTTTCAAATACAGTTCCCCTATTAAATTTTGTTCAATTTGTAAAATCGAAAACTAAATAAGAATATTTGAACTGAGCAATGATGTTCGTTGTCGTTCTGACATTTTTTTTATAAACGGAAAAAAAACCTATCAAACTTTATTGGGATTGCCATATGTCAGAGAAAAACGAATATTTCTAGAAATATTGATATTAAGGTGTTTGTGTTTAGGTAGTTATCGAATGTTCCGCCATTTTGTGATAGGTGAACATATTGACGTCATATTCTGAGGTTGTAAAGTATTCGACAGGAGATTCAAAATGATTCAAACGACCCCTCTTAATTTTTTTTCAGATGGATCCCAGTCGCCATCATGAAATTTTCATCTGTCAATTTCTCTCTAAAATATAGTATTTATGCATCAATTTCATCACCCGAACTTCAATTTTTTTGAGTTGACCCATTCAAAAATTAAAAGGGGATGGGGCACTGATGAAAAGCACTGGATACGTAAAAACCACTTAACTACTGAAATAACTACTGAAACCTACTACTCTTCGTCTCTACCATGCGTATACCATGCGTATACGATTTTTTAATGAGCTCTATGAGTTCAAGATTCTCAAACCGTATTGCAGTTGAATACATTAGGCGATTTTATTCGTCTTTCTCATGATGGTAAAATTTTATTCCACAGAAAAATAATTCATTTATTTCTGTGACTCGAGAAAATGTTCTTTCCACAACAATTTTGTTCATTCAATGGTTTTTATGGTATGAACATAATATAAAGATTTATAACAGCTCGATACATTTTTTGTATCCTGTTTTTATAATATTCAAAAACTTGATATTGTTATCTGAATAACCCATTCATATAAATATTTTCGACAAAATGAATTCATTTTCAATATCAATGAATTTTACAGAGATGTTCGTTTTGCATATTTGCTGAGGAATGAATGAGAATGTATGTTTCAGCCTGTAATGTGATGATGGATCAAGTATATACCATATTCCGTGGAAAAAAAAGGGCTATGTTTTTCAACGATCAACTTCTTAGAGTATTTTTGTGTACCGGTGAGAACCCTATAGTTTAGAAAAATACCATAAACGAAGAATTAAAAAAAAATTAAGAATGGCTTTACACGAATGACCTTTCTGTCAGCCCCCAAAATACGGAATACATGTTTTTCAACAAAAAAAATAAGCAAAATAGGTATTATATTATATATAAACAAAAATGAACGACTCGAACAAACAACTGATATGAAATATCTTGGCATTTGGATTGATGATAAATTGAAATGGGACAAACATATTCAACATTCGTTGAAAAAATGCCTCCCTTTATTGGATCATTACGAAGATATCCCAAATTGAAATATATAATAGACAATAATATGTTCCTTTACTCATATATTCTCAGTCGGATAAAATATCTCATAAAAATTTGGGCTCATGTTCAACAAAAAATTTCAATAAAATATGTACTCTGTACAGAAACGCTTTGAAAGTAGTAAATCGTCTCGAACAAAGTAACTATATCCAATAATGGGCATATTTTCTTCAGAAGAACATTTCACGGTGGATAGTTTGAAAATTTCTCATTCTATTAGTAACAAATTAATAAAGTTAAAACTTTATATAAACCAGGAATTCAGAAATTCCCTATTATCACACAAGGCAACATAACTTGTTTCATCTGGATTCTGCTAGCTCTGTGGTTGGACAAAAAAGATTTTTTTATGAATCATTATAGTGGTATAATGAATTTACCGAGGATTTGAAAATTATCAGTTGTATCACTCAATTCAAATTTCGATTAAAAAAATCCATTCTCCTCAAAAGAATTTCAAATTGAATTGATCTCTAACTATTTGACAATTCCTTTGCCAGTCTTTTTTTATTATGAAATAATTTTTTTTTGAGAATTTTTTGTTTTCATTCATTCATCACATTGAAAAAAAAGATTCTAATGGTTTGCGAACAATCTCATACCATTACAAATACTGCTTGATTGTTCATACTATTCCGATAAAGTTTGTTGTTCTGAGAAAATTGTTTGAAATTACTGTTTGGAAGTCATTATTTTGTGGTGGATAAATTTTTGTTCCGTAGTTTTCTGGGTTTATTCATCTACCACAAAATATTGACGTTCAAACAGTAATTTCAAATCATATAATCAACAATATTTTCGAGTATAGATTCCAATATTAATCCTAATTTTTTCAGATTGTGGCAGATTAGAAACCCAGAAAACTACGGAGCAAATGATTGGAAATGTAATGTTACGTGATATGATGAAAAAAAAATCTATGAAGATAATCTTGTCCTATTAATGGCTTCAAACAATTGGTGAAGATTATTCAACAGATTCGAGAGACGATTCAATCAGTTACAATAATCGGGGCTAAAACTGTTCTTTTACCTCGTAATCTGAGAGCAGAACTTGTCTTATCTTTTTCGACTCTTGTGACTTTCAATCAGATCCTTGAATATAACAAGATAATATCTTCTTGAATTGCATTTAAACCTATTTTTTTACAAAAACAAATGAAAAATATTTCAAGGAGATCTCATGAAATGTCAACTGATTGAAAATTATTTTTTTGGACCCCATGCTCAATCCTTAATATGTAACATCTTTCATTGTTGGTTCCATATCATAATCTTCTTTTTTATCCTGACGATCATCTTAAAAGTAGAGTAAGCTTTTGCTAAATCTTCCACGAACTAATTTCGACTGCATCTTGAAGTATATCGACTATAGTCGCGCTGAATATTAAAGATAAAAATTAAACAACAAATCGATTTTATACTTTCAAACTACCCTTTTTCTGAAAAAATATCACACTTACATGAAAAGTTTGCTCGACTGTCCACCCTCTAGAAACTTGGTCAATAACGACGAGGGTGGCTCTACTGATATAGTTATATAATAACAATCTCTCACAGTAAAATTTGATTATGTTGTTTGATGTTACAGCGTTAATTACCTGCTTCTCGAGACGAGTTAGAGTTACTTGTGCTGTTAGCCTTGATGTGAGTAGCATGCGAGGAGATTGATTTATGTGAAGTTTATACAGCGTAACAGAAAATTTGGTCGCCAGTAGACTCGCCCAATGAAAGGAGATAGTCTATTCACGATCATCCCAAAGAGTAATCTTTTCTAACAGACATTCAGATGAGAAATATTCAATTATTGTTCAAAAAGAAGTGGAGGTCGAAAACGTACTTTGCATTTCCTTTAATATTAACCATTTCATAGCGGTATATTCTGTTGATTGGAATTGAAGCTGGAGCTGAAGTGTACACAGCAGGGCGAATATGCAAGAATGAAAAAAAAACCTATACTGACACCAAAGGTTTGTTCAAAAAACACATTCAGCTGATCAGAAACTGTTCAAAAGCAGGTGCAAAATGAATGTTGGGACGAGATATTAAGTTTGCATATGCTTCAAACAAATTTCCAAGCTGCCAAATGTATTATTGGTACAAACCTAACCTTGTGAAAAAAAAACTACAGTTGCACAAGTTTCACGTCATTCCGTTTTCAGTAATTAAACAGGCGGTTACTTTCGATTGGTCCTTGAAAGAGAATGCAAACTAGCTAGCAGTCACTGCCAGAGTTATCTTCAAATTGTAATGGAGTGCTAGGGTATTCGAATAAAATCCGGCAGCTCATTTCTGTAGAGATTTTTTGTAAGATGACTACTCTGGATGCTTGATCATTGATTCATTCAGTCATAAATTGAAAATGATGTACAATACATTATAAAAATATGTTGAGGAATACACAAAGCATAGATACCTTGTGTGAACATGCACATGCGTACAAAAAGACATAAATCCAAAAAAAAACGAAATATGCAACTCATAGAACTGATAATGTTGCTAAAATATCTTTGCATTCGTTGATAGGTGCTTTCTGAGCCCAACTAGTCGAAGGAGGAGGGCCATACCACGGATGAGTGGACGTGCTGATATTTTCGTGTTCAGCGATTCAAAATACGTGATCACGTCTGAAATAATTGTCAAAACTAGGTAGCAAGTGTCAAATCAACATCCACCACGAATTGATAAAACAATATTATTTTAAGGCATATATGGGTAATATGGCAATATAGGTGCACAAAAACTTCCAACTACTACTCTCCTGTGGTGGTACAAAGAATTACCAATTCACACAGTTGGGCACGTTTTTCAGCTGAACAAATATCAGCCTGGGACTAATTAAAACAGAATTCCCTAGGGTGTCCTCATGCACCTACAATCAGTGCTTCCAGGAAAATAATTCCTGTGAAATGTTAGTTATAACAATGAGTGGCAAAGAATATCCGGTGTTATTCCTTCATCGCAGTGCAGAGGTGAAAAGTTTCATCTCACAAACACGTATTACTGCCGCTACGTGCTTTCGGAAAGCACTGAATCCTATGGATTTCGAAACTTATCGATGCCCTCACAAAGCTATAACGGCAAACTGGGTTTCAGAATATTGTTTTCCTTTGTTGTATACAGCTTTCGCGCTATTTGGATAACCGTTAACAGAATCTAATATGAATGCCATGTCTGAATCGCTTCAGGAATATGAATATGAAATCAAATATTATATGTATTAAAGATCTTTATGGATATTTCCCACGATTCCTTTGGGTTCAAGCGTTTTATCAGGAAAACTAAATTATTAAATATTCTAAATGAACAATTTGTTCAGGCCAGCCTCAACTCACCTACACTGTAGGTTGATGGACTTACACTCATCAGAAAACCACTTCTTCCCTGGCTAATACCACGAAGGGCGTTGTAAAACATCCGACTGGTTTTAGTGCAGGATTCTTCACAATGAAAATTCCTGCATATGCTCTGCCAGAATCAATTTTCGTCAGTGCAAGGCAGTACCATCATCAACATAAGTCGATGACTTTCCACAATTAAAAATCATATTCGAACAACAGAGTATCTTCTCTAGACCAAGGCTGATACAAACACCAAGCAAAACGAGGCAACGGCGGTTATTTTATGTGTTAGCATGTCCCACTATCCGTTTTATCTTTTGTACGGGTTAACTCAAAAAATTGAAACTGTTTAATGAAATTGAAGCATAAATACTATATTTTGGAGTACAATTCACAGATGAAAATTTCAAGATGGCGACTGGGCGCAATCTGGAAAAAAAAAGGAGAAACATCATTTCTGAGGCTCCTAGCGAATACTTTACAATCCTAGAATATGAAATCAATTTCTTCACCTACTACAAAATGGCGGAACTCTTATTAATGACCTGAATGCAAACACATTTATATCGATATTTCTAGAAATATCGGTTTTTTCTGCCATATGGCAATCCCAGCAACCCAATAAGGTTTCATAGGTTGTGTTTTGTTCATAAAAAATACAAAAATGTCAGTACGACAACGAACATCATTGTTCAGTTCAAATATTCTCATTTGGATTTCGATTTTAGAAGAAGATAGGTAGGTACTACCTAATCTATCTCCAAAATGATCAATAATTGATCAAAATTAAATAGGTTAATTGTATTTGAA
The DNA here is from genome assembly GCA_032362365.1 of Zygogramma bicolorata. Taxonomy (NCBI): domain Eukaryota; kingdom Metazoa; phylum Arthropoda; class Insecta; order Coleoptera; family Chrysomelidae; genus Zygogramma; species Zygogramma bicolorata. The sequence goes on along the minus strand of JAVJAQ010002214.1, from coordinate 85,698 downwards.
TATGCTGGAAACTACTGTTGATCCTGTTATTACCGAAATCGTCGAAGTGAATCCTAATGAATTCGATATGTATATTGTTATTCCAACAAGATGAAGCAAGCACCTGCACATAACTCGATACGATTGGGAAACTATTTGGATAATAGTTGCCATGGTCGCTGGATTGGCCATGGTGGTCCCACGGAATGGCTAGCCCGCTTGCCAGATTTGTCACCTTTAGACTTTTTTATTGGGCGTTTTGAAGCGAAAAGTAAACGAAACTCAACTTGCTTCAATATTCAATATGAGGCAGAGAATAATAAATATTTGTAGAAATATCGTCGTTGCTGTGATCGTAAATGTGAAATATCGGATATCAATTATTAAATGTTCCGCCATTTTGTCGTAGGTGAAGGTATCGACTTCATATTCTAGGATTGTAAAGTATTCGAGCTTCAAAATTTTGTATCACAAGACCATCCTTTCCATTTAATTTTTTTTGCTAGATGGCGCCCAGTCGCCATCTTGATGAGTATTTACGCATCAGTTTCATTATCCGATGTTTTTATATTTTGAGTTGAGCCGTTCCAATAATATAATATCAACTCACTATGAGAAAAGTACGCATAACTATAATAAAGAATCGTTATTTCTCAAGCTGAATACATAAAATCTCCACTTCGGAAAACATACATAGGAAAAACGTTTGGGAGTTATTTCTCATGCTCGATAAGTTCGTTTTTCGAGTGAGTAATCTACAGTTCGAAGTCATGAAGAACCAATCAGTCTACTTGAAAACTTATGTCGTAAATATTTTGAAAATGAATAGTGAACACGTCATCAACAGTCAGTAGATGAGCTGATTGTGAAAAGTTAATTTTAAATAACCCTCCGGTAATCATCGTCTTTTCAAATTGACGTAAGTCCTGAGGATTTTGAAATTATTTCAGTACCTCAGTACAGGGAAGCCGGAAAAATTCTCGATACATTTGAAGTGAATGTTCCATCTAAAACTCCCACCAAATGAATTACAACCATGTCTGGATAATCCGGCAGATCAGTTGGAAAAACTGTCGAGGATATACGAAATCAGTTGTAAAAACTGCTATGAAAATACATTGGCCATAGTTGGTGAGCTATATATAAAAATACGTTTCAAGGAGAGTTTTGCTCGACTTGTTGGTAGAATAACGGAGTGATCCAGTGGCGTATACAATTTCTGTATGGAATTCACAGAACGAAGGCAACTTGAGAGTGATCAAGATGTACCTAATCAATAATATGCTTCTCGATTCGTTCAAAAATTCATAAATTGCTTAATGAGTAGTAGTATGGATAGGAGCAGATCGCTTTTTGCATTCATAGGATTATTCAGTATAATTTTGAACATGTTATCTGAAGGCTAAAGAGATAAACTCCTTCGAAAGATAAAATTTTACAGGTAGTCTCTTGATTTATCAGACTATGATGACTACTACTCTAGTTTCTGAGATAGCTATCAATTTCTCCAACCTGGCCTAGGAAAATGTTCGGAAGATAATACTATAAGTATAGGTAGGTGAATCTTTTCTCTTGTAGGAAGAATATAGCCCAGCGAGCCCGGAGTCGGGGTGAGATTTCTCGAGAAAGAAATGTTATTTTCTCTCGATCTTCGTATACAACTTCATCAACAACCATCCCAAATAATTTCATTGAGTAGATGAGAATTCAGAGTTAAATTTCAATCCTATTTGTGTTTCAATCAGGCATTATGAATAATCGAATTATCAATGTTACTTCCACAAATGTCAATAACGTTACAAAATCTCCTAGCACCGGCCCTGTCGGTCGTTAAATGAAAATAATATGAGGTGTAGAAGAAATGATATATATTACCTGCGGGATCGTGAATCGAGTAGAAATTTCGATATACGTTATCGAGATATGAAAGGATGAATCCAGAAGATTCTCCATAGGCGTACGCAAGTATGAATACGAAGGCAATTCGGCAGACGATAGTGTTTAGTACAATCAGAACATCTAAGAAGGACAGAACCAGCAGATAGCATTCTAAGATGTTCTGATTGAACGATGTGGTGCTGGACTAACCCACAAAGTATACCGAAAACCCACGCACACCGATAGGTACCTGCACGCACTATCGAACCACCATCCCAGCCAAAAGAGAGGAAATATATCTATCCTAACTGAACGTGCTCGAAGAATATGTGAACCAGAGCATAGAGAGCAGGAACTGGAACATCTTCAAGTGACTTTGAGGTCGAATGGATACAGAGTACCTGAGATCAACAGGGCCATGAAACTGAAGAGTTTCACGGTTCATATCAGGGAGGACTCTCAAGTAGTTGCAAATGCATGTCTGCCATATATCCCGAGGGTCACTGACAGAATTGGAAAACTCTTGGCAGCAGGGGGTTCATAGCATACCGTGTACCTGTGGGAAAGTTTACATCAGGACCACGAAAAGATCCATGGGAACAAGGCAGACTAGGGCAAACTGAAAAATCGGCGGTGGCGGAACACGCACTGAGTGAGGGTGACCACAGGATTCTGTTTGAAAATGCTTAACTGATTGACTCAAACCAGGGTTACCATAGCCGACTGGTACGGAAGGCGATAGAGATCCAAAAACATACGGACAATTTCAACAAAAAAGAAGAAGAATTGAGTCTAAACAGAATTGGGAATCCCATTCTGAGGAAATCGAGAGTAACTAATGAAATCACGGCCGGTAGTGCGGCAACTAATAATGATGATTATTCCCCGAACCCGACAGAAGTAATTAATACTCCAGACTACCTGCATCAATATAAGAAATTGAAACGTTTGGTCATCGGAAATGAGTAAGCCTCTGAAGGAGCTGGCCACTCGCGCCAGCTAAACGTTAGGTAGAAATTCCAAAGAACGACGGCCTTCAAGCCCGAAGAAAAGTAGTTATACTAATTTTCTGCTAATGTCATCCGCCTACGTAGTGGTTGAAACCTTTCACGATTCTAAGGTTTTAATGAAAGCGTCGGGATCCATATCTCATAAATTTCCGTAACGTTTCACGAGGGTTGTTGCAAATATCAACATTTGGATAACTCACTGATATATTCGAAATAATATGAAAGATCATATGAATAAAATCACCATTTGGCTTCAACAACACAAATTGACATTGAATTTCAACAAATCAACTCATACAAATATATTCAAAAGAACGAATGCCATTCCTACAAATTCGATAGTAATAGATGACGATTATATAAATTATACTGACACCACAAAACTTCTGGGTTTATACATCGATCAAAAATTATCATGGGCCCAACACGTAGAAAATATCAGAAAAAAAAAATTCACCGATGATTGGAATCCTCTTCAGAATAAGGAACATCATACCACTTAAATTCTTGAATAATATATATTTCAGTCTGATTCATTCACACCTACAGTATCTCATATATATATATATATGGGGAACAGCAAACTGCTCGATTGAACCTTTGAAATCTTTACAAAATAAATCAATTGGATGTATATATAAATTATCGTATCTGTACAGACCAAATCATTTGTTAGATATGAATTCTCTTTTACTCCAGTCTATGACGGTGAAAAAAGTGTAAACTGTGTATTTATCCCATACAGCACCGATTCGTATGAAAATTTGAATGTAGGTTCTACTTACCCTCTATTCCAAAATCTACCCCGTGCCGAGGGTTGCTTTCACCCTGGGGTGAAATGCCACCCCTTCTTGGGGGTGAAAATTTTTTTATTGGAAATAAGTGCGGAAATCAATAGATTGACTAATTCTGAGCACTTTTCGTTCAATGGAGTTTTTTCTGAAAAGCAATACTTTTCGACTTATTCGCGAATGAAATTGTCGGTTTTCAGTAAAAAAAAACACGTTTTCAGATCCTTTTTCGCGAATAACTGGAAAATAATGCATCTAATCAAAAAACCTGCAGAAAGCAAAATTATAGCTTTTGAAAAAACAAAGGCGATTGTTCATTTGTGATGCATGCAAACCCACTACAAACTGAATAATTGCTTGTCGAAAATTGATTGGTATTTTCAAACGCCAAAATAGAAAGTCTCTTCGTACAATAACCAAAAACCAACTCATTTTTCGGAAAAATCTAATTGGACCTTTTCTGAAGTCCTTCAAAAATTCTTTATTTTTGTTATTCATGAAAGTTTCTAGCATCAAAACTGACCTAGGTATGAAGGAAATAATGTTGAATCCTATTTTTTCGTTGAAAAAAAATTGTGAATAACTCATCCTCTCTTCTCCCCCCTTTGAAAAAAATCGTTGTTACTTCATAATTCACTTCATTCATGTTCTTTCAATGAGTTCTGAGTTTTTCATCTATTGAAAGTACGTAGTTTTGGAAAAAATTGAGATTGAAGAGAAAAAATCATATTTGTAATTCAGCGAAAAATCATAATTTCTTCGAAATAACTCGAAAAGTATTGATCACATGCAAAATTTTCCAGAGTACAAAATTGAAGGCTATTTTTCTCTGAAAATTTCGGTGATTCATTTTTTTCTGCGGGAAGAAAATAGAGTAAGATATGGCCAGTTAAATATTGTGAGGGTTCGCGCAAAGTACCTTTTTTGAGCCCTTTCAGCATGAACCTTTTCAAAAATATAATCTGATACAAAAAATGATGTGAATGAGCTTATAGCTCTTGACAAAAGCTACAAAATACTTTTTTGGTGGATTCGATTGCTGAAAGACTAAGCGAGTTATGGGAAAAAACCAAAAACAGTTTTTGTAGAAATTAGAGTATGTACATTAGTATATTGAAGAATACACAGTAACTATATTTTAGGCCTAGTGGAACTATATGTATATTATATATGTATATATATATATACATATAGTTCCACTAGGCAACGATTCTTTCCAAAAAGGGGGAAAGGCAAGGATGAGTTATTCTCAATTTTTTTCTAGGAAAAAATAGGATTGAACATTATTTCCTTCATACCTCGGTCAGTTTTAATGCTAGAAACTTTTGTAAATAATAAAAATGAAGAATTTTTGAGGGACTTCAGAAAAGGTTCAATTACTTTTTCCCGAAAAATGCATTGGTTTTTGGTTATTGTCCGTAAAAACGTTCCATTTTGGCGTTTGAAAATACCAATCAACTTTCAACAAGCAAATTCAGTTTGTAGTGGGTTTGCATACATCACAAATAAACAATCGCCTTTGTTTTTTCAAAAGCTATAATTCTGCTCTCTGCAGGTTTTTCGATTAGATGCATTATTTTCCAGTTATTCACGAAAAAGGATCTGAAAATGTGTTTATTTTTACTGAAAACCGACAATTTCACTCGCGAATGAGTCGAAAAGTATTGCTTTTCAAAAAAAACTTCATTGAATAAAAAGTGCTTAGAATTAGCCAGTCAATTGATTTCCGCACTTATTTCCAATAAAAAAATTTTCACCCCCAAGAAGGGGTGGCATCCACCCCCAGGGAGAAAGCAACCCTCGGCACAGGGTAGATTCTGAAAAAGAGTGTATGTAGATCCTGAATACAAATTTTCATGCGAATCGGTGCTGCATGGGACAAATACACGGGAAAATGGTCATAGACTGGACTATTTATAAACTGAAGATTTGCTGTTTCATTCACTCTGTTAAAAATGAAATGAAAACATCAAATAATATTATTTTCACTGAGATATGACACATGATCATTCTACGAGGCAAAATTAATTATTATTTATCAAAACTGTTAAATCTAATTTTGGTAAAAAATCAATATATCATGAGGGAATTGCTATTTACAATTCCATTCCTACAGAAATTAAAGAGAATAAGTCAATTTTTAAATTCAAAAATAAATTAAAATCCTTTCTGCTTGATTAGGCAAGCATATCTTTTTTTCCTCTTTTGAGGCTTTGATCCTTTTTCCCCTCTGTTCTATCAGTCTGAATATTATAGAAAGTTATTATATGTATTATTCAAATTATAGATGTAATACTTTTATGAGATTCCTGTACATAAACGTGTGATGTGTCTTGTGATAAAAAATGTACTACTAATATTAGTCGTTAGCGACATTTTCGACTATAAAAATGATCTGGGTTCTATTCCTGTCCCACTCGTTGTTTCACGTATACGCTGTTACTAATCTGCGATAGATCTGATTGGTATCTGTCTAGCAACGGTGTATATGTTCAGCCAACGTGAGATTTGGTAGGTAATTGGGCTCCTGGCCTCAAGTAACGAGAGAGCTTAATCAGTATAACTACTGTGGCTGAATCCTGCACTTGAGAAAATGTGTAATTGAACGGTAAGGGGTCATTTATGGATACTAGTGTGTTAGTTATTGAAACGGTTTTTTTCGAGAGAGAAACTGAGTACTATTATGATTATTAGGTGTTCGTATTGAGCAAGGTTCAATATTCACCCGTAATATGTCTTGATGCATATAAGGAACTGTCTGCAAGACTTTTTTCGAGATATCACTCTGGGATCTCTAGAAATCTGATAGTTATACTCACTAGAAGTGCTATCACTTCGAATCAAAGTAATATAATACTGAAGATTGAAACACTTTCATGAAAAACATTGAAGTATGAAAGCACACAGAGGAGAAATGGAAATGAAATGAAGAATATGAAACAATTCAAAACCATTCGACATAGTCAATGGGCATACTTGAAGACTGGCGTTAAATCAAATCATCTTTCGATCAATTCGTTCAGGCCAGTCTCGAATTACCTACAAAGTAGGTTTTAGCTGGCACCTGTCAGAAAATAACTACTCCCCTGGCTAATACCACGAAGGGCATTGAAAAACATCCGACTGGTGCCACAGAAGAAAATCCTGCATTTGCTTTTGGCGATACCAATGAAGGAATTGATTTTCAATTATAAGGGACGGACACACTTGTAGACCGGTTTCGGGCTATTTGGCCACTCGCCAGTACAAGGCACTGCCCTCATCAACATACAGTCTATGACTTTCCATAATTAAAAACCAATATCCTTCATAGTATCAAGTCCCGACCAAAGCTGGTGCGAACAACGAAGTTATTGCGCCATCTACCCATGGACGAGGTATTACAAAAACAAACCAACTTCGCCCATTCCTCCTGCGAGGAGAATGTAAAAATATTCGACATAGTCAATGGGCATACTTGGAGACTGGCGTTAAATCAAATCATCTTTCGAACAATTCGTTCAGGCCAGTCTCGAATTACCTACAAAGTAGGTTTTAGCTGGCACCTGTCAGTAAACAACTACTCCCCTGGCTAATACCACGAAGGGCATTGCATTATATCCGACTGGTGCCAGTGCAGGTTTCTTCACAGAAGAAAATCCTGATTTTGCTTTTGGCGATACCAATGAAGGAATTTATTTTCAATTATAAGGACGGACACACTTGCAGACAGGTTTCGTGCTATTTGGCCACTCGTCAGTACAAGGCAGTGCCATCATCAACATGAAGTCAATGATTTTCTATGATTAAAATCAAAATCCTTCATAGAATCAACCCTCGACCAAAGCTGATGCGAACCATGAAGTTATTGCACCATCTACCCATGGACGAGTTATTCCAAAAACAAATCAAATTCGCCCATTCCTCCTGCGAGAAAAATGTAAGAACATTCGACATAGTCAATGGGCATACTACTTGAAGACTGGCGTTATATAAAATCATCTTTCGAACAATTGTTATATTGGCCAGGGGAGTAGTTGTTATCTGACAGGTATCAGCCAAAACCTACTGTGTAGGTAATTTGAGGCTGGCCTGAACGAATAAATATGAAATATGATGGTTGTAAATAAAATAGTATACAAACCTTGGTAGGTAGTTCAGAACGATTTGATCAGTTACCTCTATTGTAGAAAATGCATATGTTTGTACTCATTAAGTACGAACTCATGCTGAATATATCGAAACGATTGATATTATGAGTCACTGTACATCGACTGTATCTACCGCTTGCGTGGAGGGATATAAAATAATGTAGACTGGGATCTCGAGCTGGAAACGAATTATTTGCCTTCAGAACATCTATTCGATAACCTCTCTCTCTCTCGTGTTTATTGGCCGTTGCTTTCTAGAGTAGGCGCATTTGGGGCCAGCGCTATATATTCGATAACCTATTTTATCATTATTGTAAGAACATTACATACTTAGTCAACTTATTATACTTTAATCTCAGACTTTTTATCATAAACATTGCCAGTGATAAATCACCACCCTCGAAAAAAAACTACCTACGCCTCTGTTAACCTTACTCAAATACCCACCGCTAATAATAAGTTCTTTTGATAATTTGACTTTGGAATGTTGAAAACACAATTTGAACTGTTTTTAGAACAATCACTGCTCTTGCTATTGAAATATGTGGCTGCAACACTTCATAAACACAAACAAGAAACATTTTTTAACTGTGAAAAATGTTCATGAATGACAGCTATACAGAAGTAGCTGTTGCCGCTTATCTATGACCCATCGATTGTCACTTAGAAATCTATGATCTGAATAAGGCTCATTTGTTTATAATCCAGCATAAAATGAAATATCATGATCTTATTTTTCTTTTCTTTAATTTCACCTCATAACGTGTTTTTATATAATAATTTTGGCGAAATGGTGAAGAAGAGTGAGATAGTTACCAGAGATCTACTTCGATTTTTGGTTGAGTGACAACACTGTCCCAGACACTGAATCATAACAAACAACGGGGTTAGACTGTGACCGAGCATTGAGACCAAGAAAAAGTATAAATAATTCCGCCTAGCAGTTCTAGGTCATTGGTCTTGACGATGGTTTCGCAATTTTACTGGCAAGTTCTGGTCCAATATTGGTAAAGAATTCAACAAATGCTTCTGCAGTTTCAGGTCGTTTTTTGTGAGCTTGTTATCATTTTTCAAAACATATTATACTGTTGACGATTCATAACGAACACCTGTTATGTTATTGATAACTTTCCAGAGGTTTTTTTATTGTTTTCATTTTTTCAATCTCGTATCAGTAGCAATTTTTCCTAAGATTTTTACTGAATTATCTAGTTCATTTCTGTAGTTTATGAATTGTTTTTTCAGCTCTTTATTTCCTTCATTGTTCTGCAGTTCTTGGACGTAGATATATTCCACTATTCATTCATTCATTCCATAAAACAGACAGAAGAAACGGTACGGAAGTGCGCAAAAAAGCTGACATTTTACCACAGCGTGTGCCCAGTGATTGTGCGTAACAAGAGTATACATTTTTTGTAATATGACTATCACAAGAGCCAAAAATCAGGATATAAATAATATCTTGAAAGATTCGGTCAATGAATTGTTTCAGGATAAGGAATTTCTTGCCCAGTTGACAAAAAAGTTAACTGATAAGATCGAACAAAAACTTAAGGTTCTCCACGACGAAATAAATAGTCAAAACGCTAAAATTACTTCATTAGAAAAACAAGTCGACTATCTCCAGCAACAAAGCAAAATGAACAACATTTGTATATACGGGGTGTCCAAGACAACGAAGAAGATCTGAAAACTAAAGTCTTTCAGCTACTCAGTGCCAACTCTCCAGTAATCAAGGATGAAGATATAGCTGCGTGTTACAGAACTGGTCGTAAAGTAGAAGCAAATAGCAAACCCAGGCCGATAATTCTAAAATTGCTGTACCCATCAGCGAAACATGCTATTTTTAGAAATGCAAAAAACCTGAGAAATAAAAACATATTTTTGGCTGAAGATTTGACTAGACATAGAAGAATGTTACTGAAAGCAACTTAAACCTCTTTAGTAGGCAAAAAAGTTTGGACATATAATGGACAGATCTTTGTCAGCATCGATTCCAAAAACATTAAAATCACTTGTGAAGAAGATATCACGAAATACACTTGAACTATCCTCATTTTATTCAATTCTCAACATACTTGTGTCATTAGTAAGAAATTTTTGAACTACAAAATATCACTCAATAAAAGTCGTACTACGTTTCCCAAACATTTCCACATCATATAAATATGTTTGTATATGGGCGATTCTTTCTTCTTTCTTTTTTCATTTCGCTGTACACAAATTAAATTAATTTTGTTTCCTGTTATACCATCATCTATTAAGCAATTTATTCTTTAGTTCATAGGATTAAATAATGTTGGATTACTTAAAAGAATTAGAATCCCACGAGGAAAGGGAGACAATGGAGTGTGAAAATATAAAAGATAACATCCACAAATTTTCTGGTGAGTGTTTTTATATTATACTTCATTTTAATATAAGAAGTCTCAGAAAAAATTTCGAGGAATTTCTACTATACATAGAAGCTTTCAATAAAAAAAATATTGACATAATAATATTATCCGAAACATGGTCTTTGGATGATATAAACCATTTCTTAATTCCCGAATTTGATATATATTACAATGAATCCAGATTAAACCAAAACGATGGCGTACTTGTATATATCAGAAATGGGGTTGATTGTAGAGTTTCGGTTCACCACCTTACGGAAGTCAATATATTAAATTTGTTTTTCACAGTAAATAATGTTTCTTACTCTTCAACAGCATCATACAGACCGCCTGCTACTAATATCGATACTTATTTAACTGATATAGAGGACTATTTATCCACCCCTGTGGATTCCGACATCCAAATATTTGTTGGAGACATAAATTTGAATTTCTTGGATGCTTCTGACTCTGAAATTAACAGATATATTTGTCTTATGGCCAGATTAGGTTATTTTTCATACATAAATAAACCTACCAGGGTAACGCAGACAACCTCAGGACTAATAGATCATATGTTTCTCAAAATCAATGATGATAAAATTCAGAAAGAACTGATAATAAATTCTTATATATTCAAAACAGACTTAACTGACCATTATACACTATTATTATCAATTAGTAAGCCATCTGTAAATCTCAAGGTCATATCTGAATCCACTTCCTATAATTATCTGAATCACTATAAATTGAAGAAACGTTTAGATAAAGAAGATTGGGCTACAATCTATCGAAGTGATGACCCAGAAACTTCATACAATTATTTTATTACCAAGATTTGTGAATATATCGAGAAATGTTCCCAAATTAAACAAAAAAACTTCAACAACAAAAATGTATATTTAAAACCTCAGATGACGCCGGCGCTGCTGAATTCAATTAGACATCGAGATTCTCTAAAACAAACACTCATTAAAAATAACACTGAAGAAAGCTGGAACGAATACAAGAATTATAGAAACTTCCTATGTAAATTACTGCGTGTCACAAAACAGGGGTACTACGATAAACAACTTGCTGAATCCAAAAAAAATATCAACAAAATGTGGAAGAATATCAATGAAATTACAAATGCAAAAAAAAACAAAATCTGATAACTGGGTCATTGTCGACGAGCATGATAAAAAACTGGAAGACGAGAACGACATTGCAAATCATTTCAATTCCTTTTTTGCTGGTATTGGCTCCAAAATGGCAGAAAAAATCGATAAGTCTGTAAATCCTGTTCAACAAACGAACATTCGTTCCAAACTCTCATTATTTTTGTACCCAATAACAAAGAATGAATTGACCTCAATATTTTTAAGTTTGAAAAACAATACAGCTCCTGGCCCAGACAAAATATCTGTTCACTTTGAGACGAAACGGCTTCAGGGTTTGTGGGTTAAGCTGGTCGAATTTACAAAATAAAAGAGAACACGTCCAAAATGAGTTTTATTCGAGAAGGATGACGGCAATAAAATTTTTGCTAGGTTTGAAATTGTGTCTGAAAGAATGATTTCATAAAAATACAGTCTCAAAATACATATGTTCTATTTATTACCTGAAAGAATGACCGAATGCCAATTTTATAATTGCCAAAGACAAATGCGTAAACTGAAAATTATTCAGAGTTCACTCCTCAAACGACAATAACATTTATTATTCGTGTGGCTTTCAGCAAGTTTTGTGCGAAAATACCTACATCTTTCAAAGCGGGTGTTATAAAAAAAATGATTGAAAAACATAGAATGTTGATACAAAAAGGTCCAACGCACATTCAACACTCCGAAGCAGATTTACCGTCGCAAACAGTGGAGTTCATCCCCATAGGGTATGCAACCATCAACACAAATTTGTGAGAAACGGATTGCATAGCAGAATTCGAAAATTTAGTAAACAAAACGTGGTTGCAGTTGCATGTTGCATTGTTAATGTTAAATGTTATGAAAGAAAATGGTTTCAGCACATCTTGCCCCCTAAGCTCATGAGTAAGTCATCACACTGGAGCATGAGCTGGTAAATGATAAAGTTTCAAATGAGAGGAATGAAAAATTCCCCTTTCCTTCTCACCTTCTGGAAAAACTAACAGGTAAGTATGATTGTGGATCCTTTTTTTTACTCTAAAAGGTCCTTCAAAGAGTAGCAAAAATTTTTTTGTTTCAGATTTAATGGCTGATGAAGAATTATTACATTTTAACAGAACTAGATCATTTGGTTGGAAATTTACATACTTTTTTCCAGGATTTCGAAACGCTCTTCTAGCTGCTTTACCCTGTAAAGTAGCCTCAGCCAGAATTAATTTCCCTTCCACTGGAGTTTTCTGTGCTAGTGCATCAGATGTTATAAATTCTTCAGGAAGAAGCTTGGTTCGATCACTTCCTAGTTGAAGTTCTACAGGGGAAAATCCTGTGGACTCGTGAACAATTTCATTTAAAAAATCCATAAATTTTGGAACTTCCCATGCCCACCTTGAATGTTGGTCTGCACAATATGTTCTAAACAGCCTCCCTACCTCACGTAAGGTACGTTCAGACGGATTTGATGCAGGATGTCGTACAGAACTATATACCAGCTTGATTCCAGCTTCACTAATTTGTTTTTTCCACATATTTGCAGTAAATTGACTGCCATGATCATGCAAAATTCTCCTCACCATTCCATATTTTGGAAAGTAATCAGAAAAAAGCCGATGTAGCATGGCACGAGATGTAGCTTTCTTGAGGGCATAGAGCACCACATACTTTGTGAAAATGTTTATTATTACAAAGATATATTGTGTTCCACCACGGCTTTTAATGAGAGGACCATACAGATCCATGGCAATTATATCATTTTTATCATCAGGTATGATGTTACTTTGAGGTGGCATAGATAGAGTAGATGCCTTTGCTCGTTGACAGATATCACAGCTTTTTACAATCTTTTTGATTTTCCGATGCATATTTGTCCACCAGCATTCTTCACGCATGCTCAACCAGGTTTTATGAACTCCTGGGTGTCCAAGTGCAGAATGAAATTCCTCAACGAACTGTGTTACGAGTTGATTTGGAATGCAGAGTTGGTATCTGTGTTCATCATCACCTCTCTTATAAAGAACATCTCCATGTAGAATAAATTGTCGTTGTACTTTTGAATCTGTTTTGAGCACATTTCGAATCTGATTCAACTTGTCATCCTTCATCTGATGTTCTGGAATGTTTTTTAGCACCGAAAGAAAACTGGCAGAAAGCTGAAGTTTGTGAATTTGAAAACATCGATCACTTGGAACTGGTAATCTGACACATGCATGTCTGGATAGAGCATCTGCTGCAAAATTCTCCTTTCCAGGTACATATTTTATGTCGAACGAAAATTCTTGTAAGGCTAAAGCCCATCTTGTAATCCTCGGTGACAACAATCTACAGGTATGTATATAGGTGATCGCTCTGCAATCCGAGTAATGCGTAAAATGTGTTCCTAGCAGATAAACCCTCCATTTCTGGATAACCCACACTGCTGCCAAAAGCTCCTTTTCAAATATTCCATAGTTCTTTCCGCTTTCCTTCAACAGTCTGAAAAAGAATTCCAGAGATTCCGTCATCACTTGCATCAGTTGACACTTCCCAAGGTAAATTAGGTTCTGGATGATACAAAAGTATCTCATTTTTCAATTCATTTTTCAGGTTGTTGAAAGCTTCAACCTCTTCTTGTTGCCACTTCCATCTAGACTTCTTGCGCAAAAGACGAGTAAGTGGTGCTGAAATGTCTGCAAAGTTGGGGGAAAATATTCTGTCATATTGACAGAGACCAAGAAACCTCTGCAACTCTTTCCTACTTTTGGGAGGCATATAGTCCATGATCGCTTGTGTTCTTGTTGGATCTGCTTTCACACCCTCAGTACTCAGAACATAACCGAGATATGGTATTTCTTTTCGAAAAAAGCTGCACTTCTCAATTCGCAAAGTGAGACCTGCACTGAACAATCTTTGAAAAACTGATGAAAGATGCTGAAGATGTTCATCATAGTCGTTGGATACTATCAAGATATCATCAATGTATACTACTACAAATTCTTGGAATTCTGGCCCAAATATTGTATCCATGCATCTCGTAAATGAGCTAGTCGAGTTTTTCAGTCCAAAGGGGAGGGAGCAAAATCTGTAGGTTTTTGTGCCTACCATGAATCCAGTAAACTGTCTATCTTCCTCTCTTATTGAACACTGCCAGTATCCATGAGTCAAATCTAAGGAGCTCATTACCCTTTTGTTTGCAAATAGTTTTATTACCTCGTGGATAGGTTTTGGAAGTTCAAAATCTGGTTCCATAACTTGGTTCAAATGACGAGCATCAAGGCATACTCGAACACTACCATCCTTCTTAAGCGTAGTCATCAGTGGTGAAATATATTTTGATGACGCTCTCTCAATTACTCCCCACGATAACATCTGTTGTATTGCCTTTTCCACAGAATTTCTGTGCGCCACTGGGATTGGATATGGCTTTATAAAAAACTCGGAAGTATCTTTCAATGTTATGGTATGAACATATTCTGTTGTTCTTCCTGGTACACTTGAAAAAACACTTGAGTACCTATGTAGAATTTCTGAAAATGTTTCTTTTTGTGATGGTGTGAGTTCACACTTATCAATTACTTGAGAGAATTTGGAAACACTTGATGATTCATTTTGTTCCACTAAATCAACACTTTCATGAAAACTATTATTTATTATTGCACTTATTGAAACACTTTGTGCACTAGAAAAATCATGTAACACCATGATCTCTGGTATCTCAATATTTTTTTCACCATTTTCAAAAATCACTTTTTTATCTGCTAATAGCACTGTACACTTATGAGTTCTAAGAAAATCACAACCAATGATAACAGGATACGATAAATTATCAACAACAAGAAATTCAAAATTAAATTCTTCACCTTCCACACTGAAATATATTTGTGCCTGTAATGACACTTTCTGTGGTTTCGTTTTTACAGCACCTATAACTCGAACTCCCGTTACCGGAAAATGTGGTATATCACAATGAACATCACTCAGTTGCAACCAGACATCCATTGAGATTGCACATACTCGACTTCCAGTATCAATTAATACCGGAAATCTTAAACTTTTAATTATGATCTCTACAACCGGACAATGATTCTCTGCAGGAGAATGATGAAAGTCACACCTCTCCTGAAGAAGATCATCTAACGGATTATTTTCTACACATATGTTTTTTATATGATTTGCCCCCATATTCCCTATCAAACATGGGGAGCATTCAAGTTTCCCGAGTGATCCTGATCATCCTGTTCACACTCCAAATTTGCTAATGATTTTGTTTTTTCACAGTATTTTGTGTTCTGGAATGTTGAATATGAGTTTTTATTTGAACTTGAGTTGGAATGAAAATTTTGATTTGTTACAAACTTGTTAGCTTTTTTAAAATTTACAGTTTTTCGTTGTTTACTTTCATTTTTGTAATACTCGTCCGCATGACGTAATCTTGAAACTGCTTGTGAAAATGATGTACAGCCAAGCAAAACACATGATACAGTTGGGGGAAAATGTGGAGCAATGATATCAATCAATTCTTGAGGGGAATAGGGGGGTTGCAAATATTTTGACTTTGCAATCTGATAATTGAAGTGATCTACAAATAACCCACTTTTATATTCATCACTCTCTAATTGATCTTTGATTTTTCTTTGCCTTTTTGTGCTCCAAAAATGATCCATAAACTCTGCTTTAAAATGTGCATAATTAACAAATGTATGAGAAAATGCATCCCACCATAATTTTGCCGAATTTCTAAATGAATTCATAAGCAAGATTTTCACACTATTAAACGGTACTTGTGACGTATTTAGTGTATTTTCTATAAATTGCAAAAATTCTAGGGGTTGCAGGTCACCTTCACCATCAAAATTTGGGGTTAGCTTACAAATATCCCCTAAAGAAAGTCGTGTTTCAGTTCTTATATTGAGGTTTGAAAAATCTGAGAATGGATCTGAAAATCTATTGGCATTCGGTACACCCTGTACATTTTCTTGAAAATGCATATTGCCTAGAGGTACATTTTGACTAGTGATATGCCTATTGCCAACAGGTACATTTCCTTGATTTGGGTTGATAAATGAATTCACAGATTTTTCTTTTTCTAGATGCTGAATGGTATTTATGACAGTATTTGTAATTAGATTGTTCAAATCTGAATGCGTTACAGAAGGAAAGCTAGTACTGAATTGATTCAGCATATTTGGATTTCCTGCACTACTTTGAACAGTTGAAAAAATTGTTGGATTTGGTTGTGGAATGTTGATATTTAACCTAGGTACAGAAGTACCGAAGTAACTAGGAAAATTATTATTTCTCTCTGGTATCATTCTGGGTGGTCTGGATGAAGGTTCTGACATGTTGTTATGAGTAGCAATTCGTGAAAAAGTGCCAACTGGAGTTGCAAAACCAATATCAGGAACCTTTAGTGTTGGAATATTCCGAGGAATGGCTCCTGTTTTTCTGGACGATTCGCTCAGAACTGTATGATCTACTTCCACAGATTTTTCATATAAAAGATTGTTACCTTGATTCTTATTTGAATTGTTTGGCGAGTGTGATTGATGTCTCCCATGATTAATACTTGCATAATCAGGCCTTTTATTTCGTCGCGTGTTCATCCTTTCATTTTCCATTTGGACTTTCAATTTTTTCAGATGAGAACAGCCTCGGAGTTGGGCGTCAGATGAGACGAAACGGCTTCAGGGTTTGTGGGTTAAGCTGGTCGAATTTACAAAATAAAAGAGAACACGTCCAAAATGAGTTTTATTCGAGAAGGATGACGGCAATAAAATTTTTGCTAGGTTTGAAATTGTGTCTGAAAGAATGATTTCATAAGAATACAGTCTCAAAATACATATGTTCTATTTATTACCTGAAAGAATGACCGAATGCCAATTTTATAATTGCCAAAGACAAATGCGTAAACTGAAAATTATTCAGAGTTCACTCCTCAAACGACAATAACATTTATTATTCGTGTGGCTTTCAGCAAGTTTTGTGCGAAAATACCTACATCTTTCAAAGCGGGTGTTATAAAAAAAATGATTGAAAAACATAGAATGTTGATACAAAAAGGTCCAACGCACATTCAACACTCCGAAGCAGATTTACCGTCGCAAACAGTGGAGTTCATCCCCATAGGGTATGCAACCATCAAGACAAATTTGTGAGAAACGGATTGCATAGCAGAATTCGAAAATTTAGTAAACAAAACGTGGTTGCAGTTGCATGTTGCATTGTTGATGTTAAATGTTATGAAAGAAAATGGTTTCAGCACAACTTGATGAAAAAATACAATAACATCCTTATAGATCCTTTGTGTTACATCTTGAACTTAATTCTAACAAAAGGTAAAGTTCCTTCAGCATTTAAAATGTCTATAACAACTCCTATTTTCAAGACTGGAAACAGAAAACAAGCAACAAATTATAGACCTATAACAGTGATCAATAATTTTGCCAAAGTTTTTGAAAAATGCGTTGAATTTAGAATTATTAATTACTGTACTTACAATAATATTCTCTCTGATTCACAATTTGGATTTAGAGAAAACCTTTCTACCGAAAAAGCTGTGTTTAATCTCACAAATAACATAATGAACTGTTTTCAAAATAATAAAAATTGTCTCTCAATATTTATGGATTTAGCGAAGGCGTTTGACACCGTCAATCATAAAATTTTATTTGAACGCCTTGAATTTATTGGAATTAGAGGTGTCTGTTTAGAGTTACTGAAGGACTATCTGTCTAACAGAAAACAAATTGTTAAAATAAAAACAACTACGAGTAACCCCCTACCAGTAACTATGGGAGTTCCACAAGGGACAGTATTAGGTCCCATTTTATTTATATTATATATTAATCTATTGTTCTCCATAACTAATTTTGAAGGAAAATTGATTTCCTATGCAGACGATACCGCAGTTACATTTGTAGGAGATACCTGGGCAGGAACATACAAAAATGCAGAATGTGGAATGAAGATAATATATAATTGGCTCAACAATAGCCTATTGAGTCTCAATATATCAAAAACTGAATTTATGTCCTTTTCCTCGACAGCTAGAGACCTAAACATTCCAAATACATTAACACTTCATTCATCAAATTGTCCAGATACGCCTAACTGTTCGTGCCATTCAATAATGAAGACAAAATCTATTAAATACCTAGGTGTGTTTGTAGATCAACATTTACGCTGGAATGAACACATCACATTCACAGTTAAAAGACTTCGTAAATTAATCTATAAATTCTACCAGCTTAGAAATATTTTGGACAAAAAAAATCTATTAACGGTCTACAATGCATTAGTGGAATCTATATTACGTTATTGTCTTGTCGTATGGGGTGGAACCTTCAAAACATCCTTGCACAATTTGGAAGTTGTGCAAAAAACTTTATTAAAAATAATTCTTAAAAGAAACAGACGGTTCCCCACTTCCTGTTTATTTGAAGAGTCAGGAGTTTTCAATTTACAAAAATTATATATATACCAATCACTTTTATGGACAATGAATTCACCACAAGAGGCAGTGTCTCATGCTCATAACACTCGTAGCAGTGAGAGGCAAGCATTGACTATCCCATGTTTTCGACTTACACAGAATCAAAAATTCATTACCTTTAGCGGACCGAAGCTTTATAATCAGCTTCCATGTGATATAAAAAACATTACAAGTATCAATCGCAGAAAAAAATATATAAGATATTATATAAAATCACACCCAGAATCCTTTTTCAATATCCTCGAAAATTAAGACAATATTAACATATGCTCGAAAGAATTCTCTATTGTTCCCTTTTCTTCGTAAACACATAGGTACTGTTATTATTATTTTTTATTTATTTCTTGACGTATAAAAAAATGTTTATAATCACTTATGCATACATACAGAAGAATGTCCATAACTCAAGCCTAGCTTAGATGGCTTCTTCTGGTCTAACTACTTATCTTTATTTGAATAACAACATGTACCCGTAAATATGTGTCAATATGTATCAAAATGTCTGACTGGATATACTTACTTACTTACTTACTTACTTACTTACATTGAATACATTCAAATTCAAAATAAAAGACATATGTTAGATATTATCATTTCTGTAGAATCTCGATTTTGTTATCCAAGTGTCTCAAATTATGTTGTTTTATTGGTAGTAGCATAACAACTATTCTCCATTGTTGTTCAGCTGTAACTTATTGTGAAGTTAGGATCGATTTTGGGCTTTTCAGCCTGTTTGTATCCATTTATGGAATGAATAAATGAAAATAATTTTCATCTTAACGAACTCTTTTTTTTAATTGAGATCAATATGCCTTGGGTTCATCTCTGGTTTTTCGGGCTTGAGGGCCGTGTGGTGGAATTTTTGACTTCCAGAGCTTTCGGCTACATCTGCGGCAGCCATCTTCAGCGGCGTGGTCTCAGTTGATCTCCTCTTTGTGAGTTTACTTGGACTGATGACCATGGGTTATTCACTTTTTTTATTCAGCTTACGTGACCTCATTTCAATAGAACATACATGCGTAAACAGGTATAGTTTTGAGAAATATGACGTGAGCTGTGATAACGTATTTCTCGTGTTTTTCCCAATTATGATTCGATAATTTCTATTTCAATTGTTTGAAGTAAATTCGTTGATAGGTCCCATTTGATTGTATTTCATCATGATTTCTTCTTTATTTCAATTGCTTTCAGAGTCGCGAGATGGTCTGGTACATGATTTCCTAGAACATAGATAAGATTGGATTGTCGGGGAGCTGTCCCATGGCCCGATTCACTGCGACCTTCTCAGATCTATTGTGATGCTCCTTGGTTGTTAGAGCTCGCTATCTAGCTTGATCTCTTTGATGAGACTCCATAGCCTCGACACCGACCCGTCCATATAGCTATCAGCCTCTGGTTTCTCTTTCCCGCATCTTCCGTGTCTCAGCCTAGACTATCGCTTTGCATTCACAGATTCGGTTTCTTTCTCTTCTTGGCAGAACCATGCTGCTATGACCCGTTATTAGACACACCACTACCCTCACAACCTCACGGTCGTTCTTAGCAGGTTTTCCATGATTCTGGGCAATGGTTTTATGAACTCTTTTGCCTGCATCATTCCTAGGAGCTTATTTCACCAATACATCGATTTGGCTTGCATCCATGCATTTATGCATGGATGCAAGCAAGATGGCGGTGAGTTTACACTCACCGTAAGATCGTGGAGAAATGAGTTAAATGGCTTCACCAGTATTCGTTAAAAAAACCATCGAGCATTAATTTGTTAGAATGATGAGCACCAGGACGAAAGTGCGGTCCACGGCTAGATCATACCGTGACATCTGAAGGTGATTTTCGGCTGTTGGCGACATGAATTGAATTGCAGTTTTGAAGTTCGAAATGAAACCTTTCACACATATGGCAGAGAACTTCGGTTATCAGACGTTCCTCAAAAATTATGAGATTTTTTTCTCGGACGAGAAACATATTTGTTCAAGTTGATTTCCATGATCTGATTTCCCTTTGAAGCTGATATGTATAATGCCTGTGAAATTTCATTAACAAAGTTTGATATCAATAGTTGAATATGACTTGAAATAATTTTTGTATAGACATTTGCAAATTTTGATCCAAAATAATAAATTCTCTTTTGCATATGTCTCAATTTTTCCTCAACACATTTCATCTCATACTTTTATTTTCACAATTTCACCTTTTTATCAAGCTTCAATTTCATTTCGGTTCATTCCTTAAGGTTTCGGATGTGTTATAAATATTTCAAATGAAAAGAACATCGACACACAACCACTCAAAACAGAATATCGTCAACCAGATAAACTAAAATGGTATTAGTATTTTCATATGACCGCCTCACATTGTCTGTTCTTTCGTGATTTCTTAAAATGAGGCGAATGATAATGAGAAACTCATTCGTATACGGCGATTGAAATAAACTTGAAAATGTATACAAGTGTGTTTGTTGATGTTTGAGTTCGTTGATTTGCCACTTATGACGGGCACTCAGAAAACCTCTTCATACCTCCAATTCATTTAAAATTTCAAAATTATTATTAAAAATATTCCCATTGTTCATTTCCTCCTGATTTCATTGAAATTAAGTTTTTTTTTACATAATCATCACTCTGCTCCAGTGAATGCTGGTGTTTTCAT
This sequence comes from Zygogramma bicolorata, assembly GCA_032362365.1. NCBI lineage: Eukaryota > Metazoa > Arthropoda > Insecta > Coleoptera > Chrysomelidae > Zygogramma > Zygogramma bicolorata. The sequence goes on along the minus strand of JAVJAQ010002214.1, from coordinate 64,297 downwards.
TCTTCATTATTTCTCTATTTTCTGTGAGCTTTCATACCTCTGGAGGTGATTTGGTTCAAAGAGTCATATGTATTTTCAACCGAGTTCCTCCTGCAATAATTCACCCTCGAAGAGTGTTTCTTGCGGGAAATCCAATTCTCTTTCAAATTTGGCGCTGTTCTTTTTCCCATCTTCCGAGGGTAACCCGTCATACAGAAAAATGATCCCAATTCCATAAATATAGTCTTTCACAAGACCGAGTCGTATATCATTCGCCATCGCATTAGTTGACAATCGAAAAACGAAAAAAGATATCAGAAGTGCTTTTCTGTTGAACAGTGTCCCCATTTGTTTCATGGGATAAGAATGAAAATATTATTTCGATGGTCTATAATCTTACCAACATAAATTCCTTTTCTTGATAGCGAAAGAGAATCCGCAAAGCTCGATAGCAAGAGGAATAAATGTCTAGAGAATTCGACGTAAATGGAATTCTGCGAACCCTAGTTGAAGTACTGAAAATCAATCCATCAATATCTATTGAATTAGGTTCTCAGATCCTTCATCAAAGGATTGAAAGGAGTTCATTCATGAACTCGAATAATTCGAAATAACTCCTCTACAAAATGTTTTCTGGAGACATAACAAAAGGAATATCGTGTGATCTAGAAAATGTGGTAGGATATATGGAAGTTGTGAACTTCGTGAAGCACTTTTTTGAAGATTCGATAGAACTATTTCACTAGGACTATAAAGTCACACTAAGCAACGGGAAGATTGTACTCGTCAGGTCGAAAATAGTGGATATGCTCAGGGTAAAATATTACATTTCAGAGAAGCAATGGCTATGTGAATATTTATGAAAGAAGGATAGCTGGATTGTATGACTGACTTCCTTGGTATTCCTGAGAAACGAGCAAGATCATCCAAAGAATCCAATCATATACCCCTATTAGTACAGTCGTGAGCATTACCGTTAATCCAGTTATTTTTTCCGAAGTAGTTTTGTTTTATTCATAAAACCGATTAAATAGGAAAAAATTGAATTCAAAACAAGTATTTTCCGGCTGCCGAATTTGAAAGTGTATGACCGAGACTACAAGAGCATAACTCTTCTTCAGAGGGCCAATCTAATATTTGAAACAATGATTTCTGACACTATTCCGTTTGTTCCAGCGGCACCACTGACAATATTCAGGGAGAAACTGAAAAATGGTAAAATGTGACGTGAGAAAATATTCTAATATGGTAGGTTCTCTTCAACATGATACGAAGGAATCAATACCATACAAAAATAATAGTACCGCAAGCCATTTCCACCCGAAAAAATTGAATCTAGCATACATTTCCATTGTTTTTCACGATACAAAAGCCTATGTGATTTGTTTCTCTTTCATCTCAAGTAGAGCTGTACAAAAGTATTTTGTGTAACTTCCCATTTTTGTTGTGGACAATTCAGTTTTATCCTTTATATTAACAATTATTACATCTAACGAAACAGAATTTTAAAGGATGTGTTTTCGATCATGAGCGTAAGTGGACTCATGCCTCTATGAGTCTTATTCTCTTAGGAAAGATGGAAGCATAAGAGCTGTTACACTGAAATGAACGTTATTGTTTTCAACTTCTAACAAGTCAGTTTCCAATTGTTGACCTTGAATGAATGAATGAAGTGTTTTCCATAGAAAGAGATTGCAAAATGTCCAGAGGACAGTTAGAGCGGATATGACTCTGAAAAAAAATTATTTGTAAAAAAGCTCAATTTCAAATATTTTGATATTCAAGGTAGCAGTGGACACAATCTGGTCTCGGCATCTGAGATCCTACGTATTCATCATCTGATAATGAAGCAATGTAACATGATGATTATAGGAACATTGCTATCGACTCTGGTGAGTTGAAAATTATATTCAACATTTATTTCAATATACAATCAGAGCAAATCTAATTTTCAACTAATATTCCGGTCAAAATTATGGGAATTCGTCTACAAGGAGTGATGTCGATGTTGAGAATATCGATAGATGAAAAAAAATCGCCCGTAGAAGGGTGATGCTTGTATTTCCATGCGAGAAAAAAAATAAAGACAAAATGTCTGAAATTACTGAGAATAGTATTTCAGTTACACACAGAATTCAGTTCGATAGTACCTCAACGGCAACACTGCTTCTAGCTGCAATCATGAGAGAATTTCGAAAGGAGATATTTGAAATAAAAATAAGATAGTGTGTGATGTGACAATGAAGTTGAGTATTCAACTTCCATTTACCTAACCCCTAAATCGTCCAAGGTTTGAACACATTGTCAAAAGCGACTAGGAAGCGGCTATAAGTGCGCTGAATTATTTTCATTAGTTCATTCAGTTATTTCGGTAATCACCTATGTTTTGCATAATGCATGTATACCTCGTTGATGCTTCGTTCCTCCCACGAAGGTGAAAGACACGAGACAATGCCCAAGAGAAATGAGACATTCAATATTTTATATTCAGAACAGAGGGATATTGCTGCACCCACGTTATTTACGCGGCAATCAGCCAAATTAATAAGCCCTCATTGCCCTTGTTATCCAACCCATTACGTCAAAAAAACCGTCACGAAGGCATGTTGAATCGATTTAGAATCAATAGATACTTATGGAGGAAGGCAAACTGCCATTAGAGAGTGATTGAAACATTATGTTCCATATCAAATTCAAAATGGAAATATCCCAAATGGATTTATGTTATTGCTTTCGTTTCAGTCACTGAGCGTGAAAAACGTGCCAGAGATAATAACGAGGTTGTCGAGCATCCTCAATGGCGTATACTTTTTCGAATTTGTTGGATATTGAATTTTAAGGCCTTTTGAAGATATCACCTACACCGATCGACAATACTTTCTTCATTCAATATTATTTTGTACTCATTCGAGAGGTTTATAGTTATAATTCCGATCATACCGTGCCCAATATGGAAATTGTTTTTCCAGGCAACTGCCTTACCATTTTTTCTGCTTTTGGGATTGTTTCATTTTCATTTTTGATCACCTCGATTCCTTTATTCAGATGTCTCACTTTTTTTCTACTCCATTCCTCTGATTTCTGCCGTTAGTTTGTGTTAGCCACTATTAGGTTATAGTTTCTTCTAGCTTTTTTGGGTTCTTAACCTACCACAATCTGAAAAAATAATAATAAATATTGAAATCTATACAAGTGTAGGAGGGCAGATTTTCAAACTACCCCGAGAAATTGCTGCGATGATTCTGACCGTCGATCAGCACCTTTTCGTATATCTCGAATTTGCCTATCAAAAAAAACAGGATTGATATTCATCAACATACTTATCGTTGACTGCCAATGCATACTGCATACAGTTGAAAGGAATGACACTCAAATTATAGCAAGAGAGAGCAATAGCAGGAGACGAAAGTTGAAGGAATCTGCTCTTATCATGCTGTCTGTGGATGCTTGCATCCCAAACACTTCGGTTGACATGGATCGCACCTGGCTGCACCTCTTGAAAGACATATGTCAAAACTCAAATTTCTGACATTTACAAAAAGCAAACATAAAAACTAAACCAGAAGAAGATATTTGTGAAAGTTTTAGAAACAGAAGCGGATTTGGTTTCGGAAACCTCAACAATAACTATTTTGAAAAATATTAGTTCTTGTATTTCATTGTATACGATGAGTTGCTGACTGATTGAGCGTTTCCCATTAGGAAGGAAATATTTTTGAATTATCGCAGCAACTTCTTGAGGTAGATTGAAAATCTGCCCCTTTTAAACTTGTATAAATTCCAATAATAATTCCTGTTTTTCAGATTGCGTAAGATTAAGAATCCAAAAAATCTACAAGGAAGAATCTATCAACCGCACATTCAAACAGTTGTTAGGTTATAGTGTAGTAATAGTAATTCAATTCGACGATACATGAGTATCGCATTGATTGCTGCAAATGAGCAATATGAAAGGACTGGCCCTGATGAGAGACAGATGCTGAACTTAGCGAAATGGCTGACGGCAAGGTAATATTTTATTTATGGACGCTGGTGTAGAGCTGTAGTGAATTTGAAAAGTCAGCTTCTAATCGAGAAAGTGAAGGCCTACATCTTTTCTGTACTGAGATCGGGTGTCGTAGATATAATATCCTGTCAGATTCACTTTTTCATTATTTTGTATAACTGCCTTGGTGTGGGAACTTAGACTGAGATCTCAATAAATGCCAGAAGAGGTTGAAAAATTTCTCTCGACCTAGTTATCTTCTGAGTGAACAATCGATAACTTTCCAACCATTGACATTACGATCGATGAAGTGACCCTCCAAGTTATTGCTGATGAATATTTCATATCAATCAAGAATTCGAATATCAAAGAAAAAATCCAATCCAAAGTATGCCTCAAACACTTCAATGTTTGATTTTACGGTCGATAATATGATTTGAATCAGATCATAATCGTTTACTCAATATGACAACAGATTAAGTTTTATTCGTAATGGAGAATGAATAATAATAATAGAAATAATAATAGTAAAAACTTTATTCACATTAGATGAATATACAGATAAAGTGAGTTACAAAACGGAGTCAATGAATAAAGCGGGTTTAGGGGAAGTGCAAAGCACTTGTTTCCCTCAAATGGAGTCAACATAATTCGAAATATGGAAATACGCCTGCATCTGAATTTGAAATGCACACACATCAAATCCAACGCAGACATAACGTTCTTTAAAAACATAAGGACTTCTCTTGGCAAATAATCCAACCTTATACAAATATCGGGACCTCAGTATCCGACGGAAAATCTGATAATAATTTGAAAGGATTTCTGATATGGCAGTAGGGCAAAAATTCTCGCTGAAAAGCTGAAAAGGATCAAGGAAGGAAGCATTCATTTTACAAGACCTCCAAATAAAATGTTTCAAAAATGAACTCAGGTAATATGATGACGATTCGAAAAAAAAAACAATTGATTGCAACTTACTCTGATAATTGTTCTTGATGCATTCCTTTGGTACGTTGAATGGAATTAGTTGAATTATTTCGGTTTTATGAAATGTATCACAGAGTTCATATACAACCACCTGGTGTCAAGCGTTTTGAACTACTCACAACTACAAGAGTTCTAGTGAATGATTTCGTATTCATAGTGTTGAGTTCTTACCACTTGTACTCACATCAAATGCAAATTTCCCTTCGTGGTGGTTTCCATAATGTAAATATTCATTCTTTCGGAGTAATAATTTGATGGAAGTTTTGTCATTCATTAGCGGAATGAGAATAAGTGAACAACTCTACGAGGACAACTCCCCTCTGTGACAAACAAGTAGAACAATGAGTGAAACGAGAAGAAAAATGGAATTAATTGAGAAAGTAGATATTAGCATGAGAGCCTGCATTCTCGAAGGGAAAATTATATTATGAAAGGATATTTTGAAATATCTAAGGTCATCGAGATAAAAGCTCTGTATTCTGGTGTGATTCCCTCCACTCAGAGCATTTTTATGAAAAATGAATTGAGGAAAAAATCCTTTTTTGGATAATCACAAATTGTTCGAAAATTTTTTCATCCAATTGATATTTGGATGCTTGGTATTGTAGAGTTGTTCTCCGAAGTGTAAAAGTAAGCACACCCGCCTTTCAACCGGAAGACCGTAGTTCAATTTCCTGCCGGTCCACTTTTCTGGGGTTAACAAGTTGAAAGTTAAGGACTCGTTGATCCATTGGTCGCACGAGTTTCGACTTCTGAGGGTTGACATTCGTTGGCTGGTTAACAGAAGAAAATATATCGAACTATTTTCAAGCTATTTTGAACTTTGAGTCACAACAATTTTCTTGCTTCCCAATCGTTCTTTCCGAGAATGCTGGAAATATATTCCTCGTGATTATACTGCACTTGAAACTTGGTCAGGTTGAGTACAATATACTTATTTCTTAATCATCTATTTCATTTCATCGGTCATGTATATTATTCTTCTCCATTCAGTTTCCACCAGTTAGCATTTTCTTCATTTATATCATGATAGTATTTTTTATTTTCTGATAAACTGTTCAGTGGAGTGTCGAAAGGCGTGAAAATTGTAAAATCTCGGATTCCAGAGCCAGTCAAAGGATTTTCCTAGAAACTGTTGGACTGCAGTACAGTCTCTTCACAACAATTACGGAAAAATGAAAAGGGTAATGGGAAAATGTTCAGAGCAGAGATTCACACCTAATATGAAATATTCGCAAAGTAACTTCAATGTTGATTCATTGATATTTCGAGTTACAGCAGAAAAATTATTGTAAACTATAAACACTGACTCTCTATAATGACCGCCTCTTTCACTTGTTGAACGGGTCAACTCAAAAAATGGAAATTTTGGTTAATGAAATCGATGAGTACTATATCTTGGGATGAAATTGACACATGAATGGCGACTGAGCGCAGTCCGGAAAAAAATTTGAATGGATGGGGTATTGTGAAGTATCCTCTTGAAGCTCCTGACGAATACTGTACAACCCTTAAATATAAAGTCAATATCTTCGCCTACTATAACATTCAGCATTCAATGATTGCCTGAATACATCGACGTTCAACTTCATAATTTGGGGAAATGAGCAGAGTTCGAAGCAGGAGATCCTCAAAATGTTTCCTTTGAACATCGTGACATAAGAACAGCCTATCCGAACATTTTGAACACAGAAACGTCTAGTTTTCCTACAGATATCCAAATCTGAAGCGGGTGCAGTCTCATACACCTTTTGCTTCAAAAATACCCTTTAGAAAGTCTAGAGGAGTCAAATCTAGCGAGCGAGCTAGCCATTCCGTAGGACCTCGACGGCCAATGTTACGACCGGAAAAAGTATTATCCAAATAGTTTCTTTCGTGTCTGTAGTAATGTGGTGGTGCTCCATCTTCTAGGGATACAAAATCCTTTTCGAATTCACTAGGATTCGTCTCGACGATTAGAGGGTCAACAGTAGTTTCCAGCATATTCAAATACAGTTCCCCTGTAAAATTTCTTTCAATAAATAGAGGCCCTACAATATGGTTTCCTCATATTCCTGCCCAAACGTTATTAGTTTCTGGATATCGAATATGAGTTTCCCAGGAAATTAGAGGGTTGCTGTCACTTCCATTAAGGCAAATCAATCTGTGAACTTGCCGTTGGAAAAAATGAACGTTCATCACTGATACAAATCTTGTGGAAATATGTAGGAGTCTTGCAATGGTTTATGTCATAATTTCGCAGAATTCTATTCTTCGATCAGGGTCATCTTCAGTTGAATGGTGTACCATTTTGTTTTTATATGGATGATACTCATTCCTCTTCGAAAGTCTCAACACAGTAAAGTGACGCACCTCACAAACTTTGCGACGGAAGAAGTAGACTGTTGGGGATTTACTATCACCTCACCAACTATTTGAATGTGCCTTTCTTCTGGAATTAAAAGATGACCTGGGGAAATTTTTGTTTTCAATAACATAGCGGTTTCAATCAATAATCTGTCTGCAAGAAAACATTTTATTTTTCGCGAATGTTTCTCGTAGTATATCTGAGCCTACTCTTGTTTTTCGCATTCGCCGAAAACTACTCATGTTCTATTTCGAGAGGCGTTGTGTTATTGAATATCTTGTCATCACATGTATACTTTTACAGACGCATTTTTCTCATCGCTTTTTTGAAGTTCTTGTTATCACCATAAAATACGACATTGATATTGTGTCCATAATTGTTTTGTAGATATCTGACATGATTCAATATTTCTCCCAGTTCGGAGCTTGATTTTGATCTATCATTTTCATCACTATTCGATGATTCATTAATTTTGATACGAGGCTGTGACCTGTGTATTAATACACTTTCATATCATGATTAATTATAAATATCATTGAATTTCACTTTAACATTTTAACATTCACTATCAATTCATCCCAAACTATACGATGAGGTACTCACAATTGTTTTTTATATGAGTGCAATATGAATGAAAAATAGATACATCTTTATTCAAAAGATTAAAAACCACAATGGTTTCGTAATGATAAAATTATAATGATAAATATTGATCGACTCACTGTAATGATGATCGATTCAAATTATTCCAGCTGTTCTCAGTAGTAAGCCGTGACTCATGCTAACCAGCACATAATATATAGGATGTCGCAGAAAACTGACAAAAACTGATACCATGTACACCACCCGCATTTCAATACTCCTTGCTGAAATTTGTTTATTGGATAGCTGGATAAATAGAGGGATGGGGGGGGCCATAATCATAACGGCAACAGTTAGAATCATTTGGACCGATCATCACAGGTAAGTCGATGAATCTATTAATTATTCTCCCCTGTTGCCCGCCATGATTATTTGTAACACTCAGTAGGATATACAAAGATGAAGTTAACGATTTTATTTGATGGTTCTGCAAAGTGATTACGATTTTAGGCTGTATTGTTGTGAATCACCAATCACCTGCAAGATATTCTTATATGAAATAATTGAAGAAAACCTGTAATATCGGTACTTGTGGATAATGTGTTGAAAATTGTACGATACAAGTCGAGAATATTGCTTTCGTAAATTCATCTCTCTAACTTTTACATCCAACTATGCATGTAGTACCAATATATTCAGTATTATCCAATGAAAACACTGAAATATCGATAGTATATTTCTCAGAATTATTATTATTGATTTTAGTTATTATTATTGATATTATTCCTTTTTTCAAAGTGATCGTACAGCTTGTACTGTGATAAGATCGGGGTTTACCAGTCTCATTAAAATTGCATCTAGTTGGTTATTTGGATGGTCTCTCGAGTAATCGTTAAAGAATTGTCTCGTCATTCATTGATATTACAACGATTTATGATAAAAAGGAGATGCAATTCTATGAGTATGCAATGAAGAGAAAAGGAGTATTTCAAGTTCCGTATTGTTGATAAATATCACAGAGAACACTTCATTGAGTGATTTCGAAGGAAATCAAAATAAGTCTTCACACAAAATGACCAACCACCTTCGCAAACTGACTCTAATGCAGTTGTTCCTCTACTAAAAGTAAATAAAGATGAAAACACCAGCAATTATATCAGTAATTGAGATTATTTGACGTTGAATTGTCAGTTCCCGGATGAGGAATCCGTGGTGTCATGTCTGAAGGAGTTCAATAAAAACATAGGTACATATGTAATATGTTGGGTCGGAGTCAGTTCAGTGAGAATGCAATGACCTCTGTCTCGCAAATATCCTCTTATATGATTATCATAATGACATATACAAATATGCATCTTGTCAAGGAAGAACACCATGTCAAATTACTAACTTTGAGCTAGTAAATATGTTTGCAAGTACCTCTATTCCGATAAATAATGCACATATGATGTGTCACAACGAACTCATGGAGACAATAAGATAGAAATAGTAATAAAGATACTCGTCCTGACAACTATCTGTAATATTCAATCTGAAACAGTCTGCAGTCACTTTTTGCAATTTGAGGCACAATCAATATTTTCCATGTGGGTCTTCATAATTTTAACTCATTATGTTTTTGTTTTTTATTAGTTTCATTTACTCGATCTTTTCTTGCACTACACACAAAAATGAAACATCAACAGACAGGAGATATCAACCTTAGGACAATAATCTCAATGAGGTATAGTTAGAATCCACGATATACCATGCATATATGATCATAAACTTGTTTTGGTCTGAGAGGTGTACTCACTCAGCAGAAAACTTTTTCAGATAACCGGTATGTTCACCTCATTCGCCAATACTTCCGTAATCGCGGTGAGTTGTTGGTCTGGATTTATTTGTAGTATTATAATTATTCACTTTCATTTATTATATGTATATACATTTTTTTAATGTACTGTTGAAAGAGGAGGCACACCGTGTTATGTCGAGGGTTTCTTGATTAGATTAGAAAAAGAGAGTACATTTCAATCGTCCAGGTGATACTTCAAGGGCATCAGTTGCTTGTATCAACTCCAGATTGAGGGCATCCTCAGATAAAAGAAATTATGACAATACCCAGTTCATGCTTGTGTAGTTTGTGCCCTGTGCTTATGGATCGAGTAGAAAGTATTATGCACAGCATAAATACTATGTTATTCAACGAGCGTATAATGATGGCTATTATTCACGAGGTGAAGTTTACGGCCGAGAGAATAAGGGCATCATACGCGAGTAGAATACTATAGTTTGTACACGATATGCTTCATCAAAATCTTAATTGATAGCAGTCTGTTCAAATACCTAAGAAATATCAATGTTACCAAAAAATTCAACAAGAATATAAGTAATATCCATAATGCATATGTTTCATCAAGAATTACGATATCCACTAATCACTAGTGTATATTAGAGTCATTATTCACTACCATCCATATGATGGTAGTGAATAACTGATGGAAACGGACCAATCATCTCGTGAAAAGGTTCAGGGTCCGACAAATATTGAGGGAGAAGTATTCTGAAATACCAGTATCTCTTACGCAAAACAGACAATTAAAGTCGATGCTTTGTCTTGCTTGGTTATCACGTAAGGGGGGTAACTAGTCAGGACGTTATTGAATTATATTTATGTATATATATGTTATTATTTATATATATATATATATATATTTATAGATACAGGTCAGGAGCTGTGGAAGATCAACTGTTAGCTGAAATAATCTAACAGGAACTCCATATAGATTTCTTGACTAAAAGAGAATAATATTGTTTTGGAACGTTCGTTACCAAATGGCATACGATATTAACAATATTGGAAAGTTACAAGCATTCATTACCAGAATTGTGCAGACTGGGAGTCTGGAGCTATCGTAGAAAATCAATACTTCAGTCTCTCAGAAAACACACATGATGTGGAATAAGAATTATTCCAGTTCGTGAAGATTGAGGAAAATCGAGGTGAGGATAAAATAATAAAAAAATTCTGGAATGTTGATAATTAATATTTCATCGTATATGCAATAATACTCGAACGTCAAATTTGTAGTGTGAATGAATAGAAAAAAAAAAATTGCACGTCCCATGACTATGCGATATTAGGAATTAATCAGTGTCTCATGAAAAGAACGCATAGGCAGAAGCATGGAGATGCAAAAAAGCAGTACTCGAATGTACCATCAACTATGATGGTTCATGCAATAATGTGACAAATTGGGAAAATCAACTCGAACCTTTCAGGAAACAAAAAAAACGGAACACCTCACGTGGTATATTTGCTAGAAGAATAGTTGTTTTCTGACAGGTGTCATTTCATTTTGAAAAAAATATAATGCTAATGCTATTACAGAATTCATGGACAGGTTTGATTTGATAAACTCGAATCAATATGGGTATCAAAAAGGCACATCAAACTGAAATACAATGGTGACGCTTGACTTGAGGAGGAGTTAGACAAAGGTAACAAGGTGGTTTGTACCTTTTGGATCTGAGCAAGGCAATCGATCTTGTCAACAATGTGATTCTTCTAACAAAATGAACAATATAGGGGTTCCCTAGGGCTCTGATTTGGGTTCTCTGTTATATCTTGTAACGATTATATCGTTTCACGTAATACATTATTGAATAAATTCGAAATTAATTTTCATATTGAGTACTCCTAGTGACACCTAGCGGAGAATAGTCTAATTTCCATCTAATCATTTATATCGATTTCAAAGTATAATAGATGGCAGTTTTAAAATGCTGAAAATTCGATTACGAATTGATCGCGCAGGTCCTTTTCAACGATGAGGATGGGGGATGGGGGAGAATTTTAAAGAAGGAGCTTGGCTCTTCTTGGCTTGGGGTCGAGATTGTTGGTACTGACTGATAGCGTTACATTTTTGAGAACTTTTCTCCAGTAAAAATTCGAAGTGAAACCTTTTAATTGATATTGTGTGAATAGGATCATGATACAAAAGGTATGTTGAATTGATTCTGACGCTTTTGATTTTTCGATGCTTTGAATAGTGCATTTTATGACCTTTTTGGGTTGGCATAGGGAAGCCATGTTTTCCAGGTTTCTGTGAGAAACATCTCGATTCATCGTGGTAATAAAAAACGATTGTCAGGTATTTTCAAGAGATATAGTTGCCATTTAACGTTTATAATTGAATTCTGTAGTTTTTTGGAATAGTTGGTTGAAGAAACCGTTTTGATAATTTTTTTTTGGAGATTCCATTACAGAATTATTTTCGATGGCTTGGCAACTGAACTTTCTGTTGTTGTGAACAGTGACTGTTTTTTTTTATATTTTCAGCGTTCGTTCCTGACCAGCTAAATTCAAGAAATTGAACCTGTTTAGTAATTTGATTGGTTGGCTGGGAAATGACCTCTGAATAATTATTTTTGACAACAAAATTTTTGGAAGACAGTCCAACTCGCATGATTCTGGGTCCAGACGATCTTCAGAGAGTGTCTCAGGTGAGTAGCACATATTTTTATTTTTGAATTTTTGTATGAAATTTCATTAACTTATTGAATCAAGTGTGTGCTGCTACCTGAACCACTTTCAAGGTGTCCAGGACTTGTGAGGGTTCTCAGGGACCAGAGAGTTCAAATTTTCTTGAATCAATTGGAAAATCTCGTTATTTTGTTGGTACATTCTGATATCAAATCAATCGAGATCTAGCTCATATAATCCTGATTATTCGCATATTTAGTCAGAATCTTTTCGAACAGGCCTAGAGTATCTGTTTTTGCTTTTGATATGAATGTATCTTTTCTCAACACGTGTTGACCTTCTTGTAGATAGAATAATTTGATATTATAACATTCACTTCTGTTTGCATGTATCATTGATTTTGTTATACCTACATGATTCGGATTGAATAGTCTATTTGTACCGCATACTTTAAACAAGTGTCTTTTCGAAAGGCCAGTTAACAACGATACAATTGCATCAGCTCTGAAACTGATTCTAATACGTACTGTATTGTTTTTACATGATTTGCTGAATCGAGTTGGCACCTATGATATACTCGCATCTGAAATCCAGAACCAACATCTGCTGGAATCGACAAAGGAGAGTTTGATCGGTACCATTCCTGATACCTTAGGCGCTGTTAAGCAAGGAGTGTAGGTAGACGTACCACGCTTAGATATTCCAAGGATACAAGGTATTTCTTCGTCAAACCGACAGACTCAGCCATGGTACAATTCACATATCAGTAAATCAAATATGTATTGGTTAATGAGTTTAAAAGGCCTGTAAAAGACTATTATACACGAGACTTAGATTTTTGGTCTAACTCAATAACAACAGTTTGTATAAATTCAAGTTTTGTATATTTTCCAGCTATGTATAAACTCGCCTATGTATATATATATATTGAATATATGTAATATAGGACATAGGTGTTTTAGTTGCTCATCCATTGGTTTAGAAGGAAGAAATTAAACTTTGGTTCTCATTCAGGGGAATTTTGGATTTTTATCCTCTTCAAGGATTATATATACATTTTGATCTAAACAAAAAATTCTGGCACCCATGCCAATCAAATAAAAACTACTCCTCCTAGTCACATCGAATAAATCTAGTACTAGAAGGGTGTCCAAAGAATCCACGCCTTCTACCACTGACAAATAGCCTGGGTAATTTGAACAGAGACAAATGGTCTCGTTACAATCTGATATATGTGAATGACATTTCTAAAGAAAGTTGTATAATGTATGCAGACGACACACCCTCAAATCAAAATATCTGAAGAAATGTTTTTTTTTTCAAATGATTTAGTTTTGGACATGGGGAAGACCAAGTTAATGAGATTTATCCAGTCAAATAGCAGTTCTGTGATTGACTTCGTACGAGTAGGAAGTGTTTCTCAGGGCAAGTTCAGTCGAAGAGATTCGTGACGATTTGTGGAGGTTTTGAATTTTAGATTATTTTAGTCTATTTGGACAATAGTTTGTATTTGGTGCTAATTTGATAGTGATGTTTGGTGTGAAGGGAGGTGAACCCCTCGACCCTCCTCCTATAACGGACCCGGTGGGAACATCGGATATGGAAATATCTTCACCAATACTGGGTAATAAATATTATAACAACAGGAGAGCCGTGAGTATTGCAGACTACGTCAATAAAAAAATTACCTCCGAGCAGAGCTGTCAGAAAAAAGTATCTTAGTTACTTTAGGGTAACTTAGTTACTTTAAAGTATCTAGGATACAGTATCTTAGTTACTTTTTTGTTTTGGTAAAAAGTAATTAGTATCTTGATTACTTTTTAAAAGGAACTATATCATGTAACTTTAAAAAGTATCTTAGATACTCAAAAGTATCTTAGATATTGATAAGTATCTTAGATACCGAAAAGTATCTTAGTTACTGAAAAGTATCCTAGGTACCAAAGAGTAAATAACCGAGAAAAGTTCTTTCAGACAAGAGGCAAGAGGCAAGTTACGACTTGTTCGCGACGGCGATCCGACGATCAAATCGGCACTGGTTCGGCGGCGTTTTTTATTCAGTTATACCTCGCCACCCGTCGCCGCCGTGTTGTTAAGACTGTTGAGAGCGTGCTTCCGAAATCGATAAACGGCTTACTTTATTTTTTATCGATTTTTGGAATATAAAATTTCTTTTGAGACACCTTGTACAAGTAACTGAAAAAGTATCTTATAAAGTAACTTAAGATAAGTATTTAAGTTCCTTTTTTCAAAGAGTAACTAGGTACCGAAAGTATCTTTTGACATTTTTTCGAAGAGTAACTTATCTAGTAACTAGATACTTTTCCAAAGTATCTTTGACAGCTCTGCCTCCGAGCGACTTGAATCACAACAAAAAACAGGTAAAGATAACACTCCAAAACAAAACGTAGATAGATATTGTCACACAGATACAGGTCCGTTTCAAGTTTATGTGGAAATAACTAATAAAGATTTTCAAGGGAGACTCAATGCGGTTAAAGTGGGAGATATAATTCTAACAAACTTTCCAGAATTGGACAATAAAATAAGTAGCTTGGACGCATTTGGTAGAAACAGAATTAGAATAAAATTCAAAGATTATAAATCAGCGAATAACCTGCTAGATCAAAAAAATATAGAAAACATGAAAAAACATAATTTAGAATTATACATACCAAGGTTCATTGTCGTTCGTCAGGGGGTAATCAGAAATATAGAGACCGAGTTTTCAGAAGAATACATCAAAAATAAGATTAAACCATTCGATATGCACTGCAATTTTGAGGTAGATAGTGTTAGAAGAATAAATAGGAAAATAACAACAGAGGGCAAAACAGAATATGTACCTTCAAGGTTGTGCATCGTTACCTTCAGAAGTCAATCACTTCCGAAATATATTTCAATCAATAGGGTTAGAATTGAAGTCGAAACTTACATTCAAAAAGTATTGCTATGTTATAACTGTTTTCGATACGGACATCTGGGGAAACAATGTAAAAGTTCCCCCCGGTGTGTTAAGTGTAGGGAACAACATAACTCCTCCGATTGTCAAGCTTCAACACATGACCCAAAATGTTTCAATTGTAATGGGCCACATCTGGCAACAAACTTGAACATGTGTCCAGAATTCAAACGTCAAAAACAAATAAAGCAGGCAATGTCGACACTAAATATGAATTACCATGATGCATGCCAGAAAGTTCCTAAAGTCTCATATGCTGATGTCTCATCTCGAGAACAGTTAGAACACATTCCGAATAGTTTCGATCGACAACACCGCGTAAGAACCGATAATCCTATTCCAACAAACCTTGGTCATCACAACAAAACACCTCAATACACTAACACATCTAATCATAGTAATCTGAACCCACAAAAAAACATACCAACGAAACGTACAAGAATATCAAGTCCTAACCCAGTTTGGGAGGCGCACAGAGAAATTATAAATCCATTTTCATTTCCCAATGAAGAGGGAGGTATAATAAAAAATATTGCATACACCCAAAATTTAAGTGACGGTAACTCAGATATCAGCCAAAATATATTTCTCACTAACATTATTTTAGAAGTTGTTACATCGATAATCAAAACTATACAAAACTCAAACAATTTCGATATTTTAGAATCAGACTTTCAAAACATGATAAGTAAGCGGTTGAATGTAAATGTGTCATCAAATTCGCAGAGTTCATGAATAACATAAAATTTTGTCAATGGAACTGTCGCTCAGCAAAGGCAAACAAAGGGAACTCAGAATACCTGCTAGCTCAAAACCAAATCTCTTTCGCATTACTTTCAGAAACTTGGTTCAAGCCACAAGTTTATTACAAATTTTCAGGTTTCAATTGCATCAGAAATGATAGAGATGACGGTAAAGGCGGCGTTGCAATATTAGTCAAAACAGAAATCTCTTACCGGGAATTGAACCTAAGAACTACGGCTGATATCTCTGCAGTAGGAATATCAGCAGAAATTTTACCACACAAAAAAACAATATTTCTGGTTTCACTTTATGTAAAACCACAAACTCGCATAACCACCCAAGAGTGGGAACAATTTTTCAACGGTGTTCCGAAACCATGCCTTATAGCGGGAGATATTAATGCCCATCACATTGCATGGGGCAACGAATTTGATGACACATATGGGAAACACTTACTTGACGCTATTGAACGAAGTCATCTGGTTTATTCAAATAATGGATCTAGAACTCTAGCCATAAGTCAAAGACATATTGCTATCGACCTCACTCTATGTTCATCTGACGTGAGTCATTTATTCTCTTGGTCTACGCTCGGGGACCCACATGGGTCAGACCATCTTTCTATAATTATTGAAACCATATCAAGTGTCCAACAAGAGGAAACAAAACTCACAGAATATGGAATTTAAAAAAAGCTGATTGGAGAAAATACCAGGAGGAGCTTAGTAAGAAGGAACCTGCAGAAAGCTACGGAGAACTATTGGACAATATTAATGAAGCAGCTTTGAACTCCATACCCAAATATGTGAATGTAAGACCGACTCAACATATTCCCAAAGCGTGGTGGAATCAGCAATGCGGCTCAGCGGCAGATGATAGAAAACACGCATATACCCGTTTCAAACTCAACTCAAACCTAGAAAACTTATTGGAATATAAGAGATTGGATGCAGTCGCCAAAAAAACTTTCAATCAGTCCAAGAGGAAGAGCTGGCAGGCATACTGCGAAAGCCTTAATAGAACAACTCCTATCAAAGAAGTTTGGCAGAAAGTAAACAGGTTCAAGAATAGACGAAGGACCAATGTATCACAGATAGATCCTGAAGCAGAATGGATAGGAAAATTCCACAACAAAATAGCACCGTCTTCGGCCAACTTGGCCTTCATAACTACAAGTATAGACCAAAATAGAGACAATTTCTGTTTATCAAGAAATTTCGAAATGTGGGAATTGAAAAGATCCCTCAAACAAACCCATAACACTTCGCCAGGTAAAGACAATATACCGTATTCTATGATATATCAACTACCCGAAAATAAAAAAATTGATTTGATGAATATATATAGCAAAGTGTGGAATAATGAAATCCCAATTCCACTAGAATGGAAAGACTACATTGTGATACCTATCCACAAAAAAGGAAAACCCAAAGAAGACGAAAACTCATATCGTCCGATATCTCTCTCATCCTGTATCCTGAAAACCACAGAACGAATGGTGAAAAATCGTCTAGAACATTGGCTAGAACAGCAGTCAATTCTTCCAACAACACAATACGGTTTCAGAAGAAGCCGGTCCACACAAGATGCTGTAACCCAGATTGTGACAGATATACAGTTGGGATTAACTGCAAACAAAATAACAACAGCTGTCTTTTTAGATATACAATCAGCATACGATAATATCAATTTAGAACTTCTGTTGGGCAAAATCGTAAAATTAGGAATCCCTACTGACATATGCAACTTTCTGATCTCATTATTTTTGGAAAGGAGATTATATCTGAAAATACAAGAGTCGATTAGCAATCCACGCACAACATCCCATGGACTGCCACAGGGAAGTATACTCAGCCCTCTGTTGTATATATTGAACACTTTAGAGTTGGAATCATGCCTGGAAACGGATTCACAAATGATACAATACGCAGATGACATCTGTATATATAACCAAAATACCTCGCTGGAAAGCTCGCTCCAAAAACTGTCCACAGAGATGGTCCACATAAAACAATGGATGGACATAAATGGGTTAACAATTTCAGAAACCAAATCAGAGATATGCATATTCACCAGGAAACGAACTGTATTTCCGAACACTGCACAGGTCGGTCCATGGAATCTTCCAATAAGATACTCAGTTAGGTACCTAGGAATGATCCTCGACAGAAAACTCACATGGAATGAACATATAAACCACACCCGAGGTAAATGTGAGAATGCTCTGAACATCCTGAGAGTTTTTTGCAGAACGAAGTGGGGGTCTGACCCGAATATCGCTCTGATTTTTTATAGATCATTTGTTCGATCAGTTTTAGACTATGGAAGCAATATGTACGGAAATGCATCGGACACTCTATTGAAAAAAATTGAAGTCATCAAAAATAAGTGTATAAGAACATGTCTAGGATACCTACCATCAACTCCTATCATAGTTCTGGAAGCAGAAGCCAAGGAACCTCCACTGGATCTGAGAAGACAACTCCTGAGTGACAAATATGTCACGAAGAATCTAGCAAGAAACTCAGATATAATTGAAAAACTACATAATTCAACTATCCTAACACTTACTCACCGATATTGGCATTTCAAAAAAACTCCGCTACTAGTGGAAAGCTTCACCAGAACATCAAAGTACGAAGAAATAATCCATAAATCAGATATCGTGCCATATTTAAAAGAAGAATATGGGTTGATATCTCATACAATAAATGTCCACTATATCGAAGAAAACATGTTACAGTGTCAGAAAGAGTTCATATACTATATTAATAGTCGATGGCCAAATGCAGATTACATCTACACAGACGGATCGAAAACAAACGAGAAATCAGGTTTTGCTTTTTACCACTCTAACACCACCTACTACCACACCTTCAAATTACCGAAAGAGGCATCTATATACACCGCAGAAATGACAGCCATTCTACTAGCAATGAGATATATACTTACACTAAAGACTTACCAATCCATTATATTCACTGATAGCAAGAGTTCGGTAGACAACTTACATAATATTCTGAGCCACAGTAAGTTTTCCACATTGGAAATTGAGATTGCTAAAACCCATAAAGAAATCACGATGCAGAATAAAAAACTAGAAGTAGTTTGGATGAGAGGGCACGCCGGAATAGAAGGAAACGAAATAGTAGATAAGTTGGCAAGGCAAGCAACTGAATCAGGAGAGCAGCTCAATCAACACATCATTCCTTATACTGATTTAAACCGAGTCCACAGGCAAGAATTGGAAAGGACATGGCAAAACAAATTTCTCCACTCGGAAACAAGCCACAATTTTAAGCTTCTTTATCCGAAGATCACTGGTGAAAAGTGGTTTGAACACGAAAGCAACAGAAATTTTATCGTTACAATGAACAGGTTACGATCAAACCACGCACTTTGCCCAGCTTACAAATTCAGGGTGGGACTAGCAGATAACCCAGAATGCACTTGTGGAATGTACGGAGACTTACACCATATCATCTTAGAATGTCCTTTCAATTCTCAAAACATGAATAGTTTCTATTCAGAATTGAATACCAGTAAAATACCCTTTCCAGTTAATCTGAATGTCTTACTTTTAGGTGGAATAAGAACATACAAAATTCTGTACAAACATTTGATAAGATGCAAAATGAAATTGTAGTATGTGAATAAAATTACTAACAACAAATTTTTGTGACCGGATACATCGGATATGATGATATACTGTATTTGCTATGGGAAAAAATTGGGGGAAATAAAAATTTAAAAAAAATTAAAAAAAATAAAAAAATAATAATAAAAAAAAATATTCAAAAGTCAATATACCATGGGAAATGAGAAAGAAAGAAAAAAAAATCATATACTCAACATTGAAGAAAAAAAAACAGAATAATAACCTGGAAATATATGAATATCTGAGTAACAGTTTCATTTAAATTGGGGTTTTCTGTATTATAAAATTGTCTGGCTAATTGGTTTACTCCAAAGCCAAAAAAACCAATCAAACACACACACTCAGTCAAATAGTAAACTCGACCACAGCTTATTACTGAAATCTAACGGCATATCTATCACTCAAAAACCTTCTATCAAGTTCCTCGTGCTGCATGTGAATGAACACTGTACATGGACTACCCATATAAATGAAGTGTGCAAAAAAATAGCTCTAAAGTGTTGTTTTCTGTATGAACTCAGGAAGACCGTCGAAAAATCTGTATTAATGACAATATATTCTGCATACTTCCAGTCAGTAATGACATATAGGATCATAGTATGGGGAGTATCCCATGAGGCTGATAGGGTTCTCAATCTGCAGGAAAAAGCCGTTACAAATAACGATGGGAGTGAGTTGGAAGTCTCTGACCGTCGTCACGTTCATTTAAGCAGGAAAGTCGCTTCTCGATTTCGATGGCCTTGCGAATTAAACGGGCTTGTAGTGTTTTTGCTGTGGTGATGGTCTTAGTGTTCTCAAAGTTGTGTCCTGTCTCTTGGTGATGTTTGGACAGAGCTGAAGATGGTTCTGATTTCCGGACAGTAAATTGATGTTCGTATACTCTACTTATCACACGTCTGTTGGTCTGGCCTACATATGTTCTATGGCAATCAGAACATGGTATTTCATATATACCCTGAGATTCGTTGACAATTTTGTCCTTGAGGGAGCGGAGGAATGTGGAGATTTTATTGTTGGCTGTGAATATCGTTTTTATGTCCTGTTTTTTGAAAATTCGGCTGATTTTGTCAGATACGTAGATGACGTTTTCGTCATATGGCCTCACGACTTCGAAACTCTCCATAATTTCCTTGATCACCTCAACGACCTCCACCCAAATATCAAGTTCACAATGTGAATCTGCTGTCTCTGTCACGGGCTGCATTATCTGTGCCAGTTTTCTGAGTTGGAGAGTCGATAGTACTCACTATTGGTCGTATGGGTACACCTGCGATTTTGGGTAGGCCGTGGACTTTCGGGCATTTGCTTGATTTTTCCCGGGGTAGAATTAGCCTTTTAATTTCTAGTCCTAATTTGAATGATTGTATTTTATTTTTCGTAACTTTCTCCAGGTAGGTGTTTGGATATCTAGCTGGTTTATAGGAACCTTCTTGGAGAATATCAGTCATTTTTTGTTGTTAATCCACTTCGTCTTCGTTCGTCTTGCTTACCGAGACCGAAGGACAGGATGGAGATATAAACGAAAGAGGCGACTTTCAAAAAATACCAAATGTCTGGGGGCCCTCATCAACAAAGAGAAAAACAGTTCAGAAAATGGTCCTTCGGTGGATGCAGGTCGCCACAAACCAGACCGATCATTATTACCTGAGTAGCCATTAGCCAAAGGTCCGACAACCATAATTGACCCGACGGCTGTCATATCGGCATAACTTCGCATATATATAAATATATATATATATATATATATATATATATATATATATATATATATATATATACAAACTAGTGAATATTGGGGAGTGCAGCACGTCAAAAGAAAACTCTTTCAAGTATGTCCAAGCTTTCGGAAATATATTTTATTCCATACTAGTTAAACTAGTTAGGTGCATGATTACTTACACTTATGTGAGGATGTATGACTTGTTGGTACAATTCAGCATGATGACATTGTAATGGTGATAAGCAATGAGAATGTAGATGAGTAAAATAATAGTAAATGTAGAACGTACACATCAAAATCTTCGTTTAAATATATACTTAAAATCTCGTCGAACATGTGGTCGGACTTAGAATGATAGGTTAACGTCAAAAGTGAATGGACACATGACAATGCCATATTGTCATGTGTCAGGTCAAAAATTCAATGGTGCCAACTGAGTGTTGGTGCCACTGTTGGTATGTAAGAATAATTATTAAGGTTCGTTGGGACTATGTTGAAAAATTTGTTTACGAGCAGTTGAATTGAATTGGGCGATAATTGTGAAGGAAGTTAAAGTTATGAATTTTATAATGATACCAAAGATTGTTCATTAATTTTCACTGCACTTCCCAATATTCACTAGTTTGTACCTAACTAGTCAGCAAAGACTACCTATCAATATATATATATATATATATATATATATATATATATATATTTGATCGGCTAGGCTTCCGCGGTCAGAAATGTGCTGGCTGGAACTTCCGGTTGATCCGCGTCTGGAAAGATTTACTTGTCTACGTTTCGACTCCCATTTCGGAGCCATTTTCAAGACTGAGTGACCTTGCGTCTAGGTCTGAGTTGTCTCACTAGCTGGCTATCATCACTGGAGATCGAGGATCTTCGATCAATTTCATGGAGGTTCAGATCTTCAATACTCCGCACTATTCGCCGTCGCCATTCTTCTTTGGTAGGCACTGGAGTACTGTACACCCTTTCTTTTAAAACAACCCATAAAAAAAGTCAAATGGCGTGAGATCGGGTGATCTCGGTGGCCAAGCCCACGGCCCTAAACGCCTAAACCAACAATCGTCAAAGAGTTCGTCAAGTTTCCTGGAAACTTCCTGGGTGGAATGAGCTGGCGCTCCGTCCAGTTGAAACCACGAATTCCTATATTCCTCTAAGAGCAAATTTTCGAGAAAATCGGTTACAGTCGTCCTTAATATTTGGAGATATCTCTCTGCATTCAGTGTGTCTTCATAAAAAAAAAACTAATTTTATTGTTCTTCAAAATAGAAAATATTCAGGTGAAATTTTTCTTGAAAACCCATTTTTTTGTAACATGAGGATTATTATCAGCCCAAAAATGTTTATTCCTTCTACTGACAACATCATCCCTCGTCAAATTTGATTCGTCGCTCCAAATTATTTTTGACAAAAATTCCCGATCTTCCTGCGTATAAATCAAAAAGTATTCACAAAAATGCACTCTACGTTCGAAGTATTCTACTTTTAGAGGTTTAAACTTTGGTAAATTTATACGAATGCATTCCGTGATTTTACAAAATTCGTTGTACTGAAGAATGTGATACACCTAAATCTTTTTCTGCACCGCGAATGGAAGCTTCTGGATATGCATAAAAATATGCCAAAACGTTAACAGTATTGTCCTCATTTGAAGCAACAGGTTTTGGTAATGTTGAAGGCGCTTTTAACATTGGCTTCGTTCAGCGGTGCACAACCGTTGAGAATAATCACTAAACGTGTTGAGCCGCTGCTCAACGGTTTCGAGTGATCAATGGTGCAGCGGTCCGTTCAGCCGAACAAGTTGGCACATCACTCAACGGTTGAGCACCGCTGAACGAATCCATTGAGCCATAGTAAGGGAAATTATTTTGTTATCTTACAAACTTCTCGTTCATTGGTGTTAACTCAGGATACATTCGGTTGAATTTTCTAAAAGTTCTGGTAATGGTTTGAACACAGTGTCCGTGTATAGTGAATAATTTCATAAGAACTTCGTTTGAATAATCAATATTTGCATTCATTAAAAAAGTATTAAAATACTAAAGCGATTCCGATAATGTATTAATATATGGGGTGTTCCATTTAAAAAAATAATAATATTTTAGATCGATAGAACAAGTAAGGAAATGTGATAGGTGAAATTTTCAGAAAAATCATGCGTTGCGTTTTTCATAAACGTCTAACATACCATCGACCGTGAGTTACGCTGTATAGGTACCAACAAGATACAAGGAACAAAATACAACTGATTTTATGTATCCATAGTGCATCGTTTGAAAACTCAAAGTGTATAAAAACAATTCCCCAAGTAGAAAAAAATTCAGACTTTGAATGTTATAAAGTTAGTAGTATTGGTTTTCGTTTCTTCAGGTAGTCGATTGAAAGATTGATGGAATCCATGAAATTTGGTGCATGTCGACTGATTTCATACTTTCACCCTTTCAGTGTAAATAAGGTGTTTTTGAAAAGTATTATTGTCCTTACGAATATCACTATTCAGTGTGAAGTCGTTTCCATAGATGAAAATGTATAAAGACAATTTATGAATGGATATTCTGATGAGAGTTGAAATAATGTGACTGAAAAAGTGATTTGCAAGAGCTGCGTTTTGGAATTCTCCATATACATCTCAAAATAGCTTTCTTTTTGACGAAGATATTGTTGCTCCTTGATGAGTTGACGCACAAACAAACATCGTAGCGTAATCTGGATTTCACTTGGGCATATGTGCTTTTCATTTGCTTTTCAAGTGCTTACGACGCTATCATCAACATTCCATCAAGAGTTTTGGAATGAGGAATTGTTCCGAAACAAGAAGCCACATTTCCCCTGTGTATTAAAATACTGATTCTATGTATCGAGAAATAGGTAACTCTTGGATTGTTGGTTTCCATGGTGATTCGATGTCCTATTTCATTCACAAATTCCTCCGCTTCAGGAGCAGAAGAACCGAATGTTTCGATTGCTACTGGATAGGCGCATGCGGGTATAAAAGGAGACGCTTCATCGCGGGACAGTTAGTTATTCAGTGAGTTAGTTGATTAGAGAGAGAGTTTAGCAGAGTTGTTCAGATAGTTATTCGGAGCTTAGTGGAGAGAGCTTTGGTATTGCTAAGTGCGGAAGTCGAAGTAGAGAATTTCTATTAAAGAGAGGTTATCAGAGTGTTTTAGTACAGAGAGTTGGAAAGTTAGCGGAGCACGTTTCGGCTCCGATTTCGGAGCCATTTTCAAGAGTAAATGTCTCAATCTGCCTACTCCTTACATCGAACTGAGGTATCGAGGGATGTTGGGTGGTATTTATAGCAGCGGCTGCTGCTAAAGCACCGTCGGATTTCTTGGTGTGGACTGGGCATCTGGATATTAGGGGTTTCCATGCAGTTGGAAGTCTCTGACCGTCGTCACGTTTATTTAAGCAGGAAGATCGCTTCTCGATTTCGATGGCCTTGCGAATTGAACGAGCTTGTAGTGTTTTTGCTGTGGCGATGGTCTAAGTGTTCTCAGAGTTGTGTCCTGTCTCTTGATGATGTTTGGACAGAGCTGAAGATGGGTCTGATTTTCGGACAGCAACTTGATGTTCGTATACTCTACTTGTCACACGTCTGTTGACCTGGCCTACATATGTTCTATGGCAACCAGAGCATGGTATTTCATATATACCCTGTGATTCGTTGGTGATTTTGTCCTTGGGGGAGCGGAGGAATGTGGATATTTTATTGTTGGGTGTAAATATCGTTTTTATGTCCTGTTTTTTGAGAATTCGGCTGATTTTGTCAGTAACTCCTTTAATGTAGGAAGGGAAAGCTTTGTGGAGAACGTTGTTGTCTGTCGGGTCTCTGGGAATGGATGGAGAAGTTTGATGGCGGCAGATGGATCTGTCGATTTGATGGTCCATTTGAAGAAGGGCTGATTTGAGTTGGGCTTGTTCCTGTGGTTTGTTATGGAGGTATATATATATATATATATATATATATATATATATATATATATATATATATATATATATATATATAGATAGATAGATAGATAGATAGATAGATTGGGTGGAGAGGTGAAGAAACAGAAGTTTATTATTGGGCTGAGCACTCAAATGGAAGAAGCAACCGTAGCCAGGTGTGTCTGGGTCACGCAAGTGACTATAGCTTCCTCTGTGGTGCCCTCACTTGATGCCTTATGAACACAATTTTCCTGTCCGAAACCTCAAATTTCCGTTGATGACCCTATTCATTCGTGATGTTTCTCCAAGTGTTATCCATCCTTTCACTTGGCTACACCGTGCTGATGAAGGGCAGTGGCCCAGAAACATGTGTCTACAGTTGCTCCTTTCATCCCAGTTCTGATCCCAATGATGAACTTCTGTTTCATCTATCAACAGAATCGAACCACTCGACACCTCTAGCTAATTTATAATATTCGAATGGAACTTTTCTAAGTGGAAGTTGGACAACAAGTCATTCAATGGAGATATCAATGGCTTGAAAAACTTCATCTTGAGGTGTGAAGGTTCAATGAATACCTATGCAAGTTTAAGAGATCCCGAATTGGAAAACCATATATTTAATTGTATTCAAGAAAAATTTGTAGAGCAAAAGTTATGGTTGGCAATCGATCAGAATTGACCCATTGAACAACTTTGAGAGCCGCAATGAATCAATGTTTTGCCGATCGTAAGGAAGACCGTTTGGTTCAAGAATTGAATAGAACCGCCCTCACAGAGAACATTCGAATAATTTCGAAAGTAGATAACAATTGCTTCGAAGTAGCGTTGCTCAACTAATTAGTAACGATACAAATCTATCAGTAACCGAAAAAATTCTGTAAAAAATTCATTGCGGTATTTCCATTGAAGGTTGCCATGGGGTATGGAAGAATAATATGCACCTTACGAAACCACCTTCACCAAAAGATGCTATGGCCTATGCAAATCAAAACAATTTCAAAAAATCATTCAACCATATATATAATAAACTATACGATTGAAGAACTATACACAAATCAATTTGAGGATAATGATAGCTACAATTACAATAACATCGAAGTTCAACCACATTATGACGACAATAATCATGTCCTATATCTCGAAAATCAAAACGACAATAAAGAGTTTACTAAACCATTCAATAGAATAGAAAATTTTCATGTATGAGACCAATCAAACAACCAGACTTGATGGAAATCAGTGTATCATCTAACATCCAGATCAAACACTTCAATATGATATCATCAAAAGACACTGAAAACTATTGTTCTATTTTGAGGCTATCAGGATTTTTTTCCAATTGTATCTAGCGACCAAACAACACGATTGAAACAGTAATTCTGCCCAACTATGTAGGAAGGCAGTAACTGTCTGCCAACAAAATTGTGGGGAATCGACATCAACTTTTTTGGCCTCAGCCGAAAGCTTTCAAGAGCAGATTGCTAATGAAACCTAGCTGGAATGTCGAAAAGGGTCTCTGAATTCTTTGAGAACACGAAAAATGCAAACGAATGATATTTCAATTATTAAAGGCACATACTGCTTTTTGTAGTTGAGTTGGGCAGTTATTCATTCATATTCAGTAGTAGTAAGTGGCATATGCCGCTTTTATGTATCGTTTCTGCCTTAACTGAAAAGACATACAAAATCAGAACGGTTTCTGATGCATTTTATTTGGACTTTCTTTTACTACATGTTTTTCTAACAAATTTGGCATTGATATTAGCCGGCAAATCCAGCCAAAACTGCTTCCTGTTGTCATCCATTAGTCCTAATAGGTTTTTAATTATACCTTCCTTCTTCGTTTCAGTTATCCCACACGGAATACTGTGCCAGGTAGGATCTGGATTTTCTTTTCTTTTTGAATGAGGCCTCCTTGAAAATTGAGTGTTTTAAATTCGGTCGAATTCAGGTCGGATTCAACCTGTAGATCGAAAAAACCTCGACAAACTCATTCATTGTTGCACTCTTTTCCGAATTCTGGTTTCCACAAGCCATCTTCGATAAATGCTCGGTTCTTGTTTGCCTGTGAATAATATGATAATATCAAGTACTGTTTGGGTGTTATTATTTCGTAGAGATTCCAATATTCATTTTAATTTTTTCAGATTGTGGTAGGTTCAGAACTCAAAAAACTAGGAGGAATAATAGTATTATTAATATTCCACCGTAATATAATAATATTATAACGTTAGCCTACCAGATATTGAAATAATTGAAATATATCAAGTAGAGTAGACTTCCAACAGAAAAACGCATCGATTTTTCAAAAAGCAGTAAATGTTTTGTCCCCATTACATGCTTATTACTTGAAGTCTTGATCAAAGTTGCGCTGCGATATTATTTTGAAATTCTGGAATGAACACAATTCATGATTAACGTGCACATAGAAAGTGAAAAAACATTTAAAACTGTAATAGTCGCTCACAAAATTTTACGGTTTGGGATTTTCTAACAACGTCAAAGTCCTAACCTTAAAGGCAATTGTTGTCAGAATCGTCCTCACTGGTTGAAGTTTTTTTGAATGTGGCGCTGCCATCATAATTTGAAATCATGATTTGAAGAGAACATACTCGATTTCGAGCTCACATTCCGGCCTTTCGATGATGTCATAGGGTTATGATTATGAAATTATGATAGATTCGGCAAAATTATGTATTTCAATCATTTCTTCTGCTCACTTCTACGTCAATCTTGAAAAAATACAGGATTCAACTGATAAATACATTATATGTAGTCCATTATATTCTGAACACTTTAAAATGTTCTTTCGTACGCGACTTGTGGTTGCTTTTTCAATTTCATGGGGATCTAGATCTTCAATACTCCGCACTATTCGCCGTCGCAGTTCTTTTCTGGTAGGCACTGGAGTACTGCACACCTTTTCTTTCAAAACACTCATAAAAAATTCAAGTGGCGTGAGATCGGGTGATCTCGGTGGCCAATCCCCTAAACTTCTAACCTAACGATCGTCAAAGGGTTCGTCAAGTTTCCTGGAAACTTCCTAGGTGGAATGAGCTGGCGCTCCGTCCAGTTGAAACCACGAATTCCTTTATTCCTCTGAAAGCAAATTTTCGAGAAAATCGGTTGCAGTCGTCCTTAATGAACATTGTCTAACTTTCGAAAGGACGGATTTATTGAAATCGGGTGAACGCATTGAAAGAGTTGAACATGAATCGCCTGCTTCATTCTTTGCGGAAAAGTAAATTTCCAATGTGTGTAGTTTTTCAAAGGTTACCATCAATTATTTCGATGTTTTACTTTCAGAATTAAAGTATTACCCTTAGAGAGATATACGTACCACAAATCAAGCAAATACTTATGTATATGGTTAAGCTCCTTCCCCTTATCTCGCTCTTGCATGTTTACGTCAATTAGCTGACGATGAAGGGAACAATTTTCTTTCTGCTGCTGCGGCTATACGACCAGCTTCATACATCAATGATTTTGTATGCGGTTTTCCCACTCTGGAAGGTGCCCTCAATCTACGCTGAGAAATAATTTCATTGCTGAAACGTGGTGGTTTGAACTTTATAAGTGGTCCAATAACCACTTTATATTTTGAGTCCGATTCAAGTTCATCCCTCAAAATTCTTGGTATGCAATGGAATCCAGTTCATGATAATTTTTCATTCATCGTCAATTCAGTCGAAACAAAATCTTTCATGAAACACACGATTCTGCCTGAGTTGGCATGTTCCATCCTCTAGGATACCTTTCTTCTATATCCTTCCTAGCAAAATACTTTATACGGGTGGAATAGGCTGGAACGAAATTCCCAAATCGGATATCATCAGAACTTGGTCAAAGTGAAAAATTGAGCTAATTCATCTTTGGAACATTCAAATCCCAAGAAAAGTGTTATATTTGAATTCTGGCACAATTAAAATTCATGGATTTTGTGATGATAGTATGCGAGGTTACGATTGTGTTATTTATATTCGCACCATTTCGGCAGATCCTTCTTTCAATACGCAATTTGTGGTGAATCTAAGGTTGTCCCTTTGAGAAATATGACAATCCCACTGCTCGAGTTATGTGCCGCTGTCATGCTCTCCAAACGTCATATGTTTTGAACATTTCCAATAATAAAATCACCTTTCATGAAAAATGCACTTGGTCAGATTCACAAGTTGTTTTACAGTGGATGGAAAATTTGCCCCATCGTTTCAAAACATTTGTTGGAAATAGGATATCTTACATTCAAGACAGAACACCTCCTTACTCGTGGTTCTTTGTCGAATCTAAAAATAATTCAACTGATATTTCATCTCGTGGACTGTTTCCATCAGAATTCATTTCAAATTCTGAATGGTTCAGCGGTCCGAAATTTTTGAAATCTTCCACATCTCCATGACTCAGTAACTATCCTTTAGCTCAACTTAGTTTATCATTTTTTACTTTAGGAAGCAATATTGCTTATATTTTGAGATATATTTATATTTCACGGAACTCGGTCCTTAGGAGCGGTCTACACAGAACACAGCAAATTGCCCTTCGTGATGAAATTGACAAAAAAAAATTACCAAGCCTTTGAGAAAACTACACGCATTTGTAGACATGCGGGAGTTGATTTTGGTAGACAATTCACACTCACTATGTCACGTCACAAAGGTGACAAAACTTCCGAAAGTTATCTACGTCTGTTCATTTGTTTCGCCACCATTTGTTTCGCCACCAAAGCCATCCACCTAGAGATAGCAAGTGATTTGTCTGAAGAAACATTTTCAGCCGCTCTTCAGAGTTTCATTTCCCGTCGTGATCGTGTTTCCCATTTGTGGGGTGATGAGGGAACAAATTTTGTTGGAGCCAAAAATGAGCTTTCAGATTTGATGAAACATGGTGCAACAAAATAGAGAATCAATCACAGCTTTAATCCACCAGGAGGTCTGTGGGATAGTAGCATCAAAGCGGTAAAATTACATCTTACCAGAGTTGTTGGAACACATATTAAAACTCACGAAGTGTTTTAGAGTCATGGATTCGGGATTCATGGACTGAAGACTGTCAATTTGAATTCAATATGTGTACCAAATATTTGAAATGAGTTTGTTATGTTCGTAAGATTATAATATTTTTGTCCCTTACTCTATGTTAAATACTGTATCAGTAAAATCAAATCTCTAGCCTAAACCTATCTTTATTTTTTTTAATTATAATTGTTATATAAAATAAAATACATTTTCAATTGAAAAATGTTCACGTAAACATGAGGGGGAGGGGGTGAGAGCTTTGATTACTTTTGCTGGCAAGGGAGGTGAGGGGGTAAATAATTGTAATAAATCTGCTTACGTAATATTTGAACGGCCCCTAAGCAGTTTCTGTAATGGCGACAAGCCATACCATCGAATCGTTATATTTGCTATGGTTTGCCCTATATCTTGAAGAAGACTTTCACACTGTTGTCGACTAAGTCTGAACCTTTCCACAAATTTCCCGTCTGTCAGTATGACAGTTAATTCTCTCCAGATAGCGATATACTGCACGGCCATTTTCGTTTTCACTATCCGAATCTCTTGACCACATATCGACAGTCGAATTAAAGATATACGCTCACGATGAAAGACTTCACTACACTTGTACGCTATCAATCTACTTATCAATCAAGATAGGTACAAAATTGTCTACAATTGTGGACAATTCCGTAACACAACAGTACAGTACAGTACAGTAAGTCTCATTTTTGTGTTACGAAAAGATACTACAATTGTAGAGAAAGTCCCGTAATTACTAGTGCCCCACTAGTAACTACAAGTTACTTTATGTTACAGAATATCTACACTTGTATAATTTATTTATACACTTGTTAGACTTGTAGTGGTTGTGTTATAGGCCCCTGGTCGCGATTTCGTTCACAGAGTCGCCACAGTGAAAACACCATATTTTGAAACGCCCCGTGGTCAAACTAAGTCCACTTCCCGATTCATCTGAGAAGTCTCCAGATTCCCCTGTTAGTTTGTTCTTTTATTATCGAACTATTTGTTCTACTACATTTCTGTATATTTGTAATCATATTCATTGAGATACATTCAGTTTAATTGTGATTCAGCCAACCACAGAAACAAAATTCTTGGGATACATTCTTGATGAGAGGTTGGACTGGAGAATGCATATAGCAGCGATGAGTAAAAAGCTAGCTAGTACCATACATGCAATAAAAACTATCAGAAACGAACTGAGTTTCAACGTAGCAAAGACGGTATATATATATTATAGTTATTTTCAGAGCACAATTTCTTACGGTATCGAATTTTGGGGAAATTCAGTCGACAGCACCTCCACATTTATTATACAGAATAATTCCCTCATATATAAAATGTCCCATAAATTATCGAAAACTTACAGCGGTAATTGCATTGTATCAAAAACTTACAGCGGCAATTGCATTGTATCAAGTCACCATAACAACATATTTGAAACCGTATCGCTGGACGTCAGTAAACACAAATAAATGTCAGATAGACTTCAACTGTTGGTGAGTGATCCATACAATCTATAGAGGAAAGTATAAATGAACAAAAAATAACATTTCCTTGAGAATTCATTTATTCGTGAAATATTCCGATGAATTACATTCGTGCATAAAAATGACCAGATAATTTTGCATTCAAGGGTGATATCTTATACAAATTTTAAAATATTACGCTTTCTTGCGAAATTATCGGTAATTTTTATGCACTCGTGCAATTATAACCGAAAAGAGCGGTTCGTGCTCTTTTGGGCCAACGAAGATCACTGTCATATAAATAAAATTTCTTCAATTTGAAAATTTTTACATTGACCAACATGTACATATTCAAAGTTGCCACAGCTGCTTTCAAAAGAAAACGAAATTTTCTGACATTCACAATCACAACAAACGTACGCACATTCATAGCCGCTGACAGCTCAGTGGATACACAATAAATTTTCAAAAACCGATTGTTTGTAGCGAAACAGTATAATATCAGGTGAATTATTGAAGTAGTTGACAGTAGTGAATAATGACTCATTATTCACCAGTTAATAGAATGGAATAGAATAGAAATGTATTCATCAATCAAAGATTATACAAGGCACATGTAAAAAACTCATCAGACTAGTCAAAAAATAGAAGTCAATCTACAAATAAATCATTTAAATAGTGTATAGTAACAAACGAGAAACATTTATACAAATAGAACATTCAGTTTCACAATATCACGAAATATGAAATTCGTCAACATTATAAAATACTTTTCCAATTACGAAATTTTTCAATCTATTCTTGAATAGAATATCATCCAAATTCACATCAAATAAATCTCTTATTTTATTGAAACATTTGATACCAATATGTTTTGGTGAATTTTCATATACTGATAACCTTGCATATAGACCGGGAGGCAGCGGGCCTTCTTGAAGACCAAAACCGCAAAAGCTGAATTTTTTTCCAGGCATTTATTTGGTTAGGGTGATAAGTGAATGGACCACCAGCTCGCGCACTACTGGGGGGTGTGGCTGCAGAAACCCCCCAATCACGTTGAATATCAGTACGAAAAAACTGATATCGCCAAAGCTGAAACTTTTACCAAGGTAAAATTGTATTATAGGGAAATGAAAAATCGCAACCAACTTAATTTACTATGGGGGAATGTAGTCCAGCTTTGCATATAAACAAAAGCAAAATACACCCTTTGTAAACTGATACCGCAAAACTTGTTACACTCATAGTTCAAACATATAGTTACACAATAAAAATACTCCGCTTCATTTTTAGCGGGGGAAAAGTGCCCAGCTGACGAGGTAAAGGTGGAGGGCATCGTTGCGTACGCCAGGGCGACCGCGGACGCACCGCACCTTTATCTCGTCAGCTGGGCACTTTTCCCCCGCAAAATATGTGTAACTATATATTCAAACCATTAGTGTAACAAGTTTCGAGTTTTGCGGTATAAGATACATGTAGAGAAATGGAATTCAATTTAGTCAAATGGAGCCCATTTAAATCAGAACGAATCCTTCAACTCAGTATATCATTCTCAATAAAAATGCTGAGTAATTTTATGTAGTTGAAAATCGGAACTGATCGTCGTAACTCGTACGGGTCCTTTAGAGAAAGTTATAGATGCGTATAAGGTCGATGTATAGCAGGTAGATTTTGAACAAAATATAGCGCACGAACAGCTGCTAACAGACTCTGTCCCTGACCCCCTCCTTTCAAATTCAGCATCTGTTTACTCCGAATTTCTATATACTGGTATTTCTAATGTTGCGATATTGTTTCAGACGAACCTGTAGACAAGGCGTGGTAGTTCATCAGTTGCCATGAGGGAGCGCTGGCAATTATTAGTTTAATATGGATTTTCATCAAGTATCGGCCACTTCCATTCAGTTTTTTTTATAAAGTAATAATAATATTTACCTTCTTGAAGAGGAATCTACTTGATTTTTCGAGTCGTACCTATCCTATCTGTTTAGGCGGTGAAGCTGTGAAACGGTTATAGCACTGGCTGTGATATTTTTGAAAATCGTTCGTTTTTTCAGGCAACACAACGTTAGCCAAATTAAATTTAGCGCCTTTCCGAACTTCCAGAATTGCTATGCACTTCTGCAGCTTTACGTCGCTGAACTCGTTTAATTTGCCACTTTTTTTACAACAGGTTTGTTCTAGCAACACATTCGACCGTTTAGAAATTGGTCTGAAGCAGTCAGAGGCATGCGCAAGATGAATATTGGAGAGCGAAATTCATTTTGCGCATGCCTCTGACTACTTCAGACCAATTTCCAAACGGTCAACTGTGTTGCTAGAACAAACCTTATATAATACACAAAACGGTACAATGCTCGTCATTTTGAAGTGAAAATCAGCTCCAAACTGTACGAGATCAACGGTTACACTGGTTTCGTCTTACGTAAGGTGGCTGTATACTGGTGTGTTTACTCCATATAAGAGGTTGTCAGCAAATAAGACTACCGATATGGCCAACTTGATCAAACATTGATGATGTAGGCGTAGTAGTACTGCAAAAAATCCGCCAGGTACCGGCACTCTTGCAGTGGAGATGACAGTCCTGTGTTGCCAAGTGGCCATGTCGTTGCGAATTCTGGTCCAGATCAGTAGAAACACAATGCAAATTTATTCCAACTGAGAAATTATTTTCAAACTACATGGAATAAGTAACACATGAAGTTAAACACGAATTTTGCGCGTTTTGGTGTTCTCAATAACCTCACATATCCAGTCCCGATAAATTTTCTATCCTTCTACAAAAACATCAGAATTGGCAACAGCGTGTTCCATGGATCGAGTGATCACGAAAATCAACAGAAATTTTCGATAACCAGCGCTCCCTCATGGCCACTGATAAACTACCACGTCTTGTCTACAGGTTCGTCTGAAACAATATTGCAACATTAGAAACACCAGTATATAGAAATTCGGAGTAAACAGATGCCGAATTTGAAAGGAGGGGGACGGGGACAGAGTCTGTTAGCAGCTGTTCGTGCACTGTATTTTGTTCGAAATCTGCCTGCTATACATCGACCTTATACGCATCTATAATTTTCTCTAAAGAACCCGTACGACGATCAGTTCCGATTTTCGACTGCATAAAAATACTCAGCATTTTTATTGAGAATGATATACTGAGTTGAAGGATTCGTTCTGATTTAAATGGGTTCCCTTTGACTAAATTGAATTCCATTTCTCTACATGTATCTTATACCGCAAAACTCGAAACTTGTTACACTAATGGTTTGAATATATATAGTTACACATATTTTGCGGGGGAAAAGTGCCCAGCTGACGAGATAAAGGTGCGGTGCGTCCGCGGTCGCCCTGGCGTACGCAACGATGCCCTCCACCTTTACCTCGTCAGCTGGGCACTTTTCCCCGCTAAAAATGAAGCGGAGTATTTTTATCGTGTAACTATATGTTTGAACTATTAGTGTAACAAGTTTCAAGTTTTGCGGTATCAGTTTACAAAGGGTGTATTTTGCTTTTGTTTACATGCAAAGCTGGACTACATTCCTCCATTGTAAATTAAGCTGGTTGCGATTTTTCATTTCCCTATAATACAATTTTACTTTGGTGAAAGTTTCAGCTTTGGCGATATCAGTTTTTTCGTACTGATATTCAACGTGATTGGGGGGTTGCTGCAGCCACACCCCCAGTAGTGCGCGAGCTGGTGGTCCATTCACTCATCACCCTAACCAAATAAATGCCTGAAAAAAAATTCAGCCTTTGCGAAATGACTCGTCAAAAATGTCGCTGCCTCCCAGTCTAATAGAGGGTTGTCGAAGTTTTTCTTCATTCCTAGTTTTATATGTATGACTGTCCTCACTCCTCATTAGTTACGGATATAACGGGTACTATTAAGGTCGAGCAAACACACGTATAATGGACACATCATACAATACTCGTGGATAAAGTCTATCATATGTTTACAGCGACCTCAATAAAGATCTTCACTTTTTCCAGCTAGTCAACCAAATCTTTGTTGTTTCACATTCAGGAAATCATCATTATCATTATCTGACATGAAATTGAATTAGGAATCAGTCATTTATGATATACAGAAAAATTATTCATTAATCATTTTTCTACAGGCCAAAATTTCAGGAACTATTTTTGCACTTTTTATTTCGGAAATGAATGTATGAAACTTCTATAACTTTACATTTCATAGAGTTAGAGTGTGAAAATAAGTAATCAACCGACTGATTCAGGAGATAATTATTGGACAATCCGCATAAATTGAAAAATTGATTTCAATAACAATAACCTCAGTCTAATGGCAACGGTTGGCTACATAATGGAGTCCACGGGTTGCTTCCGCCCTGATCTCTGAAATTTACGATGTATTCAGGTGTCGTCAAGGGGACGTTTCATTTCAAGTATCTTTCGTCGTCCTGCTCAATTTAACATCCCGAGAGGGTATTGTTCGATTTTTCTATAGAGGCGAAAAATGTGAATACCATAGTGCCTTTGTGAATATACAATGAGATGCTGATCCAGTGTTGCGAAATCTAATACATAAAAAGAAAGTACGACAACGATCGATATCCTTTTTCAGGAATTCATCGGATATTCTGGTATTATTCAGGTACCTTATAATTTTTATGTGGGCCAAATGATTTCATTTAGAGGCACCATTGAAATAAGAGAAGTAGGTAAATGTATGTTGTCTTTCTCGCAATTTTCACAGCGACTCTCTTGAGAGTTAATAGATTCGATTCAGAGGCACGATTTCAAATATGAAAACGAAGACATTCTGACTTTTTTATTATTCTCACAGCGACTTCATAGGGTTATAGAAATGGCATCCTCCAACCACTCAATTCTGAATAGAAATGAAGAACGGATATCTCATATAAAATGTTTTTTGATCAAGACAAAGAACTACAGTTTTTTTCGCCCAACGAGGACATCATCAGAAGAGATGTGACAGTGATGGAAATGAACTCTCTTGTTGCGTTGCGCACAAGGCCGGGGCACACTTGTCATACCCTGCTCCGATCCTACTCCGATTCGATGTTGCCCCAAGAATCGGATCGGTGCGGAATCGGAAAGGGATGAGCACACATGTCATATATGCTTCCGACTCCTATTCGGCTTCAGTCCGATACACTCGCCACTCACCAGTCGCGTTTCAAACAATATCGCAGATGATCACTTACCCAAAATGATTAAAAATGTCAGCAACAATAATTCAGCTATGGTGGCACTTTATTCAGAAGAGGAAGATGAAGGAAAGCAAAAATGTCTGCGGAAACCGCAGCTTTTGGTACAAGCTGTTTGGAGAAGAATATCTGCAGAAAGACAGTTTTCCACACTCCTACCTCATCTGCTAGATGAGGTAGCGCATTAGCTTTCTCAACTATCAAGAAACCAAGGAAAACCCACGGTGCTACCGGGTCGGTTGAGGTATTCAATCCAGATATCCGACTTACCAGGATTGGTATAGAAAAAAATCTGCCCCGACCGCGGTTGGAACCAGCAGTGAAATAGCCAAATTGAATATAAGGACTGTGCTTCAGACCGCTCGGTCACACCTACCAACAAGACACCGTTTGGCAGTTTTTTTGAGGTCGGATACTTATTTATTTGCCTAATATTTTACTTCAATATTTTTCCCAGACCATGTCTGTGTAGTTGGAGTTTTTGTACTGCCCCTTTGTCTGTTCAAACAGTACTAAGTACTGGATACTTTCTCACTTCTTAAATGCGGTTTTATAGCCGTCATTTTTTCCATTCCAATGAAAAACCAAAATATAACATCACAAACTTAAAGTAGAAAAAAAATACCTATCCGACTCCGGTCCGACGTCGCTCCAAGAATCGGATCGGTTCGGGATCGGAAAGGGGTGAGCACACATGTCATACATACTTCCAGCTCCTTTTCGGCTTCAGCCCGATACACTAGCCATTCACCAGTCCGGACAATATTCAGATATAGTGGCACTTTGTTCAGAAGAAGATAAAGGGAGGCATAAATGTATGCCGAATCCGCAGATTTGGGTACACGCTGCTAGAAAAACCATACTTCTACAACATCTATTGGACGGCAGCAAATAATTTTGGACTGTTGATGTCGGCGTTCAACCTGTTAGAACTCAAACTTCAAGAACATTTGTTCAAGCAAGAGACATATTTCAGAAGAATATTCATTTCTAGATTTATTTTCCCTGATAAACACTCTTAGGAGAGCGCCCATGAGGAAGAGAATTGTGCGGGCAAGGGGTCGGTCAATAATTTTGGGTATCGAAGCGCTCTGGGACGTCTCACCAATTTTCACGGTAGGGCATTTGCTATTTCAACTGTCAGCAAACCAAGGAAACCCACGGTGCTACCGGGTC
This sequence comes from Zygogramma bicolorata, assembly GCA_032362365.1. NCBI lineage: Eukaryota > Metazoa > Arthropoda > Insecta > Coleoptera > Chrysomelidae > Zygogramma > Zygogramma bicolorata. The sequence continues at coordinate 26,065 of JAVJAQ010002214.1, read as the reverse complement.
GGTTGGTGTACTCAATCCAGATATCCCACCTACCAGGATTGGTTAGGTAAGAAAAATTCTATCCCGTCCGCGGTTCGTACCAGCAGCCAAATTGAATATAAGTGTTGCGCCTTAGACCGCTTCGCCACACCGATCGACAAGACACCGTTTGGCAGTTTTTTTGATGAGATACTAATTTACTTGCCTGATATGCAATTTTACTTCTCTTCTATTTACCAATATTTTTTCCAAACCATGTCTTTGTAGACGGAGTTTCTGTTTTGCACCTTGGTCTGGTCTCACAGTACAGAGTACTGGATTATTTCTCACTCCTTCAATGAGCTCTTCCGGTTTTATTGCTGTAATTATTCCTATTTCATTCGAAAAATCAATAACACCGTGCGGAACTCAAACCAAATATAAAATACCAAACGACAGGCGTCCCGCAGTCGGAAAACGAATACACTGCACGATCGGATCATGGATCGGATGCATGATTGGAGTCGGGTGGGAGTCTGGATGTGCAGAAGTCGGAAAGCTGAGAACTTTGCTGTTCGAAGTCCAGTACCATTCTCCTCGCGGACAGTCGTCTGACTGTATGACCGTAGTCGGATCGAAACGATGCATGATAGGTGTGTCCCAACCTTAGTGTGCAGAAACAAATATGAAAATTCATTGACAATGACGGAAAAAGATAATTTCAATCTTATCCAGTGGCCAACAGCCCCAATGTCCCCTCGCAGCCAAGACAATGCCCAAACTGAATAAGGTTGGCGTGAATATACTCCCTGCGTGAAAAGAGACATCTTTAAAGCACAAGTGGGAAGTGGACAAATCTTCTGAAATACTTTTTCGATGAGTCCTGGCTGGGTCATAATTAATGCTACTCTAGCTATTCCACCAGGACCTTTATGCAGCTCACATATTCTTCCTAATATCCATTGGGTAGGCGAAGTGTGTTATACTTTGATCAACACTAGAAAGCATTTAGTTGAAACACCTTGATTCAATTTTGGTTCGCAGCTGTAACTCTTCAATATAATCGATTTTTCGGCACTATCAAAATTATTGACATATTTGCTATAGGAGCTGGAATCTTGACAGTCTATTTGTATTGATATCTGTGATATTATATTGATCTGGTGAAGCATCAAGTGATTTTTCAATGATAAAGTGGGCCGGGGTCAAAGGCTGAAAATCGTTTGGGTCTGAGCTCAATGGGCAACAGGGACGCGAATTCGAAATTCCCTCTCTTCGAGAGAGAATTATAGAGAATTATTTGGAAAATAATGATACAAAACGATATAGTTTGACAGCCAGTGGACGGCTGGCATGACAGATTCCAGTAAACTCTAAATTTCGTTGAAGGACTCTCTTATGTTTATTGATTATGAAAGGGGGATTGACTAACCCCTACTCCGATAGGTTGAGAGCTACGTGGGGTGGAAATTACAAGAATAAACGAATTTCAAAATTCATTCATCAAAGCTGCCAAAATTTGGGAAGAACTACTCTAAGTAAGTGAGAGATCCAAATGGATTCTGAGATGTGAAAAAAATCCTGAATTCAAAAATATCATGAGCTCCACGAAGTGCGAGCTCAACTTTATGCAATTCTCTGAATCAATTCTTTCCGAGAGATAACAATTCAATTGGTTGTCATAAGTACTAGAATCACATTGCTTGTTCATTCATTTTTTGACCGAAGTAATATATCGTGTTCATCATTGTTGTTTTCAAAATTTGCACACCGTTATGATCATTGTAATGCAACAGAAAGTTAGTCAATTTTGTAGTTGTGAGAAGATGGATCTTTGATGAATAATAACATAGATGGTGTATGAGTGTCATGATAGTACTATATATCACATCAATAGTCAGGATAGTATTCACACAAATGTACATTTTTTTTCGCAAATACATCAGCCTGAATATAGAAGTGATGGAACATAAAAGTGAGAAATTTCAAATGTTTGCAAGATACAGGAATCGATCATCTGAGTATTTTACATCGAAGTGCTTTTGAATACTGATCAAAGACTATAGAATTGAGGATAGGAGAGTAAGTATACATTATTGTTGTATTGTCTGTATTTTAGATGAAACCGGACATTCTTTAATACAAGTGAAAATCATAACATAGAAAGGAAATTCAATGGAAAAGGAAGTGTGAATTGTATTGATGAAGACAGAAAAAGTTTGTCTCTGCAGACCGAAATATTTTGTAAAAATATATGATTTATTATATTCAGAACTTATTTTAGAATGCGGCACTCTCCATTCATTCGAAAATTTTGTCCTCCAATAAAAATCGAAAAAGGGATACCTTTGAAGAATGTTATGATCGGAATGAACACATTTTATTCGTCGGGTACCCTTCGTATCTCATTCTTCATTTTTCTCAGGAAAATAACTGAATTACCGCAACGAATATTATAAAGAAATTCCGATTCAAGTTTTCCAGTGGAAAATGACGATGATATTGAAGTGAAATATCTTGTAGGGAGGTGGAATGAGTTGTGAATGGCTAAATGAAAACTGTTCCCATCATTTTTTGGTATGAAAGGGAAATATTTTATATCCTCTTTCTGACATTTGAAGGGCAATAGCTCCCGAAAAAAAGTAAGCAACATATCATTGACAAAAAGTAAATTTTCGCCCCAAAAAGATGGAGGGGTCGATATTTTGACATTTCGTCACCTTCTTCCATTTCATGTTCATATATTCATGTGTGTGAAGCTGCCCTGACTAAGATCTGTCAATTGAAATAATGTTTTTATTCTTGCAGTAACACTAATACGCCCTGGTACATTTGTAAAAGTCGACCAGCTATTAATAATCACTTCGGAGAGCATTATGCGTACATTTTATTCTTAACACTATCTTCGAAAGCACTTGGAAATCTCCCCGCAATTTGATGAACTATTATTATTATTATATCGGTATGGACCACAGACAAGAAAATGTCGAAAATCGGCAAGAATATCTATGGAAAATATTGGAAGATACACATTTTTCACAGTTTTGCCCGACGCTGAATCAACTGCATTGCATGGCCTTCGCTAAAGTACAATCCAAAAGTTCTCGACATTTTTCCAACTGTACTTTTCAGGTGCGATCGAAGTAAATATCATTCATACCCAGGCATGTGCAGATTTACGCTTTTTTCCACTTTGGATTCGTGTCCCAACGCCACTATATTCCGTTCATTTTTCTGACACGTTGGAGCTCTTGGGAACATAAATCGCCCTCTCTCTAGTCTTTATTGTAAAAATCCGATGGATTCGATGCCAACGTTGGAATGAAATAAAGGTGCACTTTCCGATAAGTTCGCTTGATAAATCTCATGATTCTTTTGAATTTATTATATCCATCGATATTCTGATATGCGGAGAGAGAGCGGAAAATTCTCAAAAAAAGATTAAGAGTCGAAACTGTGTTATTCGTGAAATGCAGAAATTTTACTTTCCATGAACGGTTTCGCGAAGGTAGAAGGTTAGACGACTCTCTAAGTTGAAGAAAAATCTTTTCAACGTCAGGTATGCAGTCAACAAGGAGATGGAAATAAAGTGAACACCCTATTCTATTCAAGCTTTCGAGTGTTCATTGGCTCTTCATCATGAACTCTACAATGAATCAAAAAACTTGTTCAAATTGAATTAATTGTGATCATATGCCTACTTACGAAAGTGTGGTTAATAATCCTTTTTACTGGAAAATCGTTTGAGAGACAACATATCATATTGTCTTATTACCATAACGTCTGTGTGTTGTGATATGTTGTCTTTCAAATAATTTTCCAGTGAAAAGGATTATTAACCTCCCTTCGTAAGTAGGCACATAATCAAAATGTTTTCAATTTCAAACAAGTTTCTTGATTCATTGCAGAGTCCCTGATGAAGAGCTAATAAAGACTCGAAAGCTTGAACATAATAAAAAGTTTATCTCATTTCCATATAAACAAAGAATTTTATGAAGAAAAATCGAATATTAGTTATGAAATTATTTTTTCTATAAATGGTTCATATCCAGAAAGAACAACATTCTATGAATAAACGAACTGACTTGAATACATTCAGTCAGATATATACCTACTTACCTATTATCTATATATACATATATGTTACGTCCTCGCAGCCCTCATGGACTTATAAAATATATAGTTTCTCAGTAGTGATATCTCATTGCAACATTGTTGCATGATAAACAGGATATGCTTTCTTGGCAGTCTGTTGTTGGCGACGCAGATAACGGAGTGCTGGGAAGAATTCGTATGTGACTTTGAGAAGTCAGTTTCATTTAGTTCCTCGAAAGATTCATTTGGTCCCTCAGACATTTAGAGTCCTTCAGTCAAATATTCAAATAAAGTCAAAAGCAACAAGTCAGAAGAGTTTCCTAACAATTGGAACTCGAATAGAAATCTTTTTCAAAACATTCTCTTTGATTCCCAAGTTATAAAATATATACTTCAATCAATTTGGAGATGAAAGAACATTTTGGTAATGCCGAGGTTTCTATTTATATCAAATAACAGTAAGTTATTTATTCGGTTAAAATACTATGTGGTTCAATGAATGTGAAAATTATTAAATATTCAGGCCAATTTCCCATGGAATGTTTGTTTTCGAACTCTTTCTGCCCATCCGGAACTGGATTATTTTTAATCATTAAATTTACTGGACTACTCCAAATGAATATTGAAATACGATATTGCATCCTCCGCATGCAACTATATATCCTAGGGATGTTGGGATGTTGTGCCCATAATGGATTTGAAATCTTCTGAAAATCATTATGAAGTGCCCAAAGCTTTTAACGAAACCAGTGGAATTATTTTCGTTTCCTACGGGAAAACAGTAGGGTAGATTTCTTTCTCAAAATACACAAAATGCACATTGAGGATTTCATTGGCATTACATATTCCTGCAGATGTAAATTGATATGCTTTTAGTTCCAAGAACAATTGCACAAAGCAGAGGATATTATGTGAAAAGGAGTTCTTTTCGGTGAATATAGTTGTTCACCAAACAAGTGCGGAAAGTGATCCTTTCCCCTCGCGTGATTGCAGATGACCAGACGACGCATTAGCAGAATTCGGCCAGCAATCGTGTGAGGTGAAGTTTTTTACTTTCACATAGAAGTTCTGATTTCTATTACTTCTTTTTAGGAAAGGAGAAAAGCCAAAAATGTTTCCACATACTTCATTTATCCCCATCCTCATTTATATTGCCTTTCATATTCTGGAACAGCATTTTCTGCCCCTTTTTCATCTATTCATCTCTGTTTATGCAAAACACCCACACGAATATATTTTGAGGATACAGTCAACAACACAGAAATCTCTTCGTTGTTTCCTCAAGTTTCTAAAAATAATATTTTCCCCGTTACGACAACTACAATATGATTTCAACGTTTTCTTGAATGTGGTTGAAAATGTCCCTTGCTGAATGGTAATGGTTCGGATTTCCATTGCCTATATTATATTATATTATAATCCTTTTGCTGAGAACGAAAGGATGATAACACTAAGGAAACCAAAACAAAAGGTTGAAATGGATTTTTTTGGTCAATGATAAAATGAAGGTTTGATTGATCAAAGAAAGTAATGTTGTTACAAAATATCGAGATATCGAATATGAAATGTCAGTAAAAAAAATAACAATAAAGAAATAATTGAAACAATATTGTGGAAAGAAAATTGAGATATCGAATGTGAAGTATTAGTCAAGAAAATCAAATGAAGAAATGAATGATATAGCATGAATGAATTTTGAAACCAAGTTTCAAGTAGAGTGTAATCACTCAAACGAAATATCTTTTTTCGTCCATTGTCCCATCACTTTCAACAGTGTCTACTGCAGTTATAGACAAAACGTCAGGTCCAAAAACCTACATACGGCAAACAAAGATGAAATCTATCAATTTGGACATCGGCCCTCAGAGCCTGCATTCGTAAAATTCATAATTTTTCTCAATTGTGATAGATTGGCAAACCCAAAGAGCTACAAAAAAGTATTTTTGTACAATTGTCATTGTAAGTGACATTTCAAATGGTTATTAAACGATGTTTTCCTACGACCACCTAGGAAAGTAACACATATCACACCCTCTACTTCCATGGAAAGTGACCTTTACCAAGTGACCAAGGGCGGAAAGTACTTCCCGCACGGCTGTCGAAAAGCCATCAAACCCGTAAATCCTGATTCATTGATGCAATCATTAATTGTTATTATTTATATAAAAACTAGACTGATAGGTAACTAATTATGCATAAAAACAAAGAGAAGAAGAAAGAGTGTTGTATTAAGTACTTTACCTATTCTCATATATTCAAATAAACGTTAATTATCATCATTTCTTCATTTGAGTGCGATAGCTATCGCAAATTCATGTGCACTTTTTATAGAAACAATATTCAAACAGACTGACTCAAGAAAACCTTAGTAAGGCAACTCAACTATTCACAGTTCACAATTATAATATCAATAATTGAATTATTTAATTATAAGTATTTATCACAAAAATCAATACATTGAAGCAACGATTTTGGCCGTGGCCGACGCCATTGAACATTAAATCTATATTCATTTCATCAATCTAGTTACCTAATGTCAGCTGTCGGATTGCTGTTAGTTGAGGCATACATACGAACTACCTCTATTTAAGATAGGCAACCAGTGATCCGGAGCCCTATACGTTCGACGGACGTATGAATCGTTCAGAATAACGTAAAGCGATATGGCATATATGTGCTGAACTAGGATAGAACATCACAAGCGTATTCGTTTAGCTCTCGAGAATCGGGACCCGGGCGCGGTCACACATTTGAAAATACAAAATGCTAAGTGGACTTTGAAACAATTGAAAGACAAAACAAATAAACGTTCTTCAAACTTGATACCTACAAATTGTAACAGTAACCAATTTACTTTCAATTTTTATGGTTCCAAATGAATGGATATGCTCCCCAGTGGTATCTAATGAGGACTTATTGTATCGTAATTTTTTTCAAATAAACATTTATTATCATTATTCGTTCATTTCTCTATGAGAGTAATTGTTAAATTCATGTGTACTTTTCATAGAAACAATATTTAAACATAGACTGTTACAAATATAACGTAAGATTAGTCAGGTTACTCAGTCTGATATTAGTTACGTTTGGTTCAATCAAATTGGTGGTCGTTGAAAAAATAGTGTACATTACACGTGCGAAAGTGATTTTTCACACGAGTGGGGTTGTCGCACTCGGCTTATGCCTCGTGCTACAATATATCCCACTCGTGTGAAAAATGTCACTTTCCGTAGTAATGTAATATACTATTTTAATATACTATTTTATACTCCCACCCGTAAATGTGCTGATTTCTTTATAGTTCACTAAACGGATGAGTAGGCAATTCTAATCAACTGAATGGATACCCAAGGTTATATATGAATTCTATATGAATTCAACAAATCACAGAGGAAAAAAAATATCTGGTTACCAGAAACAACCTTGTAGAAACGTCACAATTCTGATTTGTCTACCTATAAACACGAAATCCAAGTCGTTTCATTCAAGCATAGATGATGGACTTATATTTGAAATACTCTCAAGTTTATTGAGTCAAGTTTGAATTGTCACAATCGATGTTTTTTTTTTTTGTAGAATTGAAGGACTTACATCTACTCTTCGCACTTACCAATAATCGACTGAACATATAATGTCCATGTGGCCTAGTGGCGAAAGTCCTAGCCCTCTGACACGATTCACTTTATTATTGTCCTGGGTTCGTGTCTCACCCAAAACCGCTTTTTTTCGTCCTTTTTTTATTTGACATCACTAATTTAATTTGTATCGTTCAATATCGAATTGAATAAAGTTTCATTTTCTTTGAGTTCTTCATAAATATCGGAAGAATACTGTACATCTGAAATTGATGATTGATATGATACTTGGAAGATAGTCCTGAAGTATTCACCGGGTCGAAGGAAAAATCAACTGTACAACTGGAATGGTTATTGGCCATATCGCCCTCGAACGTTTGAGCACTCGCTTACAGCATCGTGCATCATACATGCATGTAAAATAATAATGAACATCTTACATTTTTCATTTGTCACTTTGAATTACCGCAGCAACACAAAAACTGTCAGTCAAAACAGTACCTTCTCAAAACCAATTTCAAGACCTCTTCCAGCCAAGTTGCTGACAAAGCACTGGAAATCCGAAATGTAACTCCATAGTTGCAGAATACAAACATATTGTACGTTCAATGTCAAAATAAATAATAATCAACTTGATGATATGTAATTAATAATAAATGTTTCGTTAAAATAACTTTTGCGTTTTCTCCGCACGGAAAAAGAAAAAATACTGAACACGTGCGTGAAGTGACTTTACCGCACACGATTGCGGGCCGAACTCCGCTAACGCGTTTTCTGGTCATCTGCAATGACGTGCGGAAAAGTATCACTTTCCGCACTTGTTATGTGAACAATTATATTCACCGCAAATAACTCTTTTCCACATATTATCCTCTGCTTCGTGCAACTGTTCTTGAAACTTATTACATGCATAAAAGAATATCAATTTACATCTGTAGGAATATGCAAAGCAAATGATCGAAATTATCAATGTGCATTTTGTGTATTTTGAGAAAGAAAGCTACTCTACTATTTTTCCCGTAGGATACGAAAATAATTCCACTAGTTTCGTAAAAAGCTTTGGGCACTTTATAATGTTTTTCAAAAGATTTCAAATCCATTATGGGCACAACATCCCTAGGATATATTGTTGCATGCGGAAGATGCAATATAGTAATTCATTATTCATTTGGAGTAGTCTAGTATATCTAATGATTGGAAATGATTCAGTCCGGATGGGCAGAAAGAGTTCGAAAACAAACATTTCATGCGAAACTGGCCTAAATATTTTATAATTTTCACATTCATTGAACCACATAGTATTTAAACCGAATGAATAACTTACTGTTATTTGATATAAATAGAAACCTCGGGCATTACCAAAACGCTCTTTCATCTCCAAATCGATTGAAGAAGTAATATTAGAAAATAAGAAAACATTTTGTGTCTGTCAGTCATATATTACCTAAGAGTATGAAAGGCAAGAATACAACGTCATCTCTTTCTATATTATATGATTTTCCAAGCCACTATAAATAACATTTTCTATACCAACCACTGAATAACGACAGAATTCCACCCCAAAAGGCACTTTGTGAAGTTTATTCTCATAATATTCTTCTCGTGCAAGAAAATGCTTTGGGAATCCAACGAGAAATGAATTATCTGAAGTTTTCCTGGATTATAATAATTGAACTGCTTTTTCTCTCTGCAGTTAGAATTATGCATGAAGAATATTGCACTTCAACGGTTTGATGAATATTAAATTCACAGTGATGGAGTAGTGCACTTGTGATTTGAGTAATGAAACTGGGGAATTGAGATTTGAACGGCGTTTTGTATTTGATTATGCCAACGATAATCTCAATGAGACCACCGATTACTCGAAAGAGTCTGATTTCAACTAAGTAGCCGGTAACTGGCAGTTACCTCAATTTTATTACATTGGTGCATTTTGAATAGGCTAAAAAACGTAGACAAAATGTCCATTGAAATTCCATGCTTTATGCGGAATTGCTTACCATTGGGTAGAAGACCTTCAAGAAGCGCAATCTGCAGGATTATCAATCGAACGAACATGATGCCAATGAGTTGGAGCTTCGTTATCCTGAATCATACTAAGTCTGTTGCTCACACATGTTTTCCATCGATGAGCAGATTTCTTTATCCAAGACAAAGCCACCATAGAAACGGTCCAAGCAAATATTAGCGAAAAGTTGAGTTTTTCAGAATATGCTTCCTTGACGAAAGCCATTAGAGAAGAAGAAAGAGTTGCCTCGCCAGAGTTCCAGCCAAAGGATACAAATCTTTTGGAGGGTGATACTTTCTATTTACTGAAAATGAAGAGAATTTTCATGCGCCCATCAAGACGAATGAATCGAAAATACAACAGCAGCAAATCTGATTTCCGAACTATCCGAAAATCCGTGAATTTCTCACGATTTCAATTCTGTTGGTGTCAACAAACGGAAAATATCAATCTTAGAGAGACAAGATTCAATTTCATATTCATTCCTCTTTTCGAGAATTTCAGAAGGGGTCATAGTATCCCATTCTAGTCCAAGAGTCAAAAATTACTGTAAAAGATGCTTTGCAAAAAATACTAGAGGGTTGAAAAAGGATCCTGAATTCTTGATATTTCTGACAAAATAGACCTTTATGTACAAGGTCCATAACTGGGTTAAACGTTGTATGAAGAATGGGATGTCATTTGAGACCAATATAATTTTGATGATAGGTGTCTTGTGAATCAAATTGCAAATCTGTCTGCTGACGATCGGCGGGAGAGATATTTTCGAAAAAAGTCGGGTGAGTGCTTACCCATCTACGTGAATAAAAGCCACTGGCTGTCGAAAATTTCAGCAATTCGAGTTGATCTGCTCAAGATTCTCGGGTGAGTTACTTCCTAGAATGACATCGTCAAGATGATACTACTTGCCAAATCTTTTTCGATTCATTGACAGAATGTGCAATTTTGTTACGGAAATGATTTTCCTTTGAACTTGCAACTAATTTTTGGTGAGCTTCCTTGGACATTGAACATTTCATAAGTATTGCCTAATTCTGGATATCTCAACCTCAGTTGGTACAAGTACTTCAGTCTAGAACTATATATTTCCACTTCGATAATGAACCATTTAGGCGGGATGTCTCAAAGGCAAACTTTTCTGAAACTGAAATGTTTCTCGAAGTAAGAGCAGAAAGTGTCTAAAAATGTCTCAAATGCTTCGTCTAACAGAAAACACTCATAAACCTGTCTACAATCCATCGAACAATTTTGAACAGAAACCCTGAATATCCTTTTCGCTCAAACGACGACAAAACTGAACATCTCAATGTACAAACAACCACTCGTCTCGAGTTGAAAAGTTTCATCAGATTTTCCAGACTGAACAAATGCTAATTATCATGAATTCTGATTGAAGTATCGAGACTGCAATGGAAATTACAGTTAGTATCGGTTTTGGAAATCAATTACCCTATCACCAAAATTATATAACTCGCACTCCAAGCGCGTTTCTCCAACAATATTAGCATTTTCATGAGAAGATATCACCAATTTTGTGCTCGTAGTGCGAATATTATCAGTAATGTCAAGGTTATTGATCCCTACAAGTCTCAACTTTTACACCATAGGATCTTAAACCCATCACTTATCAATTAATTGTTTGGTATCATTACTAAGAACGGTCAACATAATTTTAATAAAATTCATTCATGATTCAATTCTGGCTTGTGAAACCGGCACTGTTTTTTTTTCAACTACTGGAAGCCCCGTTCATTCATTCAATTCATACTGGTAAAGGAATTAAACTCTTCAGAACCACTTTTCGCATAATATAGCAGTCAAACGAGTTGGGAAACAATTTCCATAAAAAACACCAAGAAATCAATGTATACTTTGTTCAACCATCCTTTGCCGTTACGTCATACGTTGTCCAACTTTATCTCTCATTCATGAAATGGATGAGACGGAATTATGACGTCATTAACGTATGTCTAATGTCGATGTGAATTTAATTTGTTATTTTTGACAGTTCAGTTGTCATAGTTTGATTTGTTCAATATTTTTGGTCATTTTCGCCTTTTCAGTTAAATTTTCATTGCCTTTCCGGTATAATGAGAAAGAGCAAAGCTTAATTTTGAAGTTAATTGACCACTTGAGAGAAATATATGCTGGAGTGCCGCTTTTACCGTTAAATGCAGTGTACACCGTATCTACCTATGTTATGCAAAATGTAAGTTTTTATTGATATGATTTTATTAAATTCTATAGCGTGTTGCTGATGCTCCAGAAATATCTATTAGAACTAATCAAAAACTAGCTACCAGTGGAATGAAAACAGATAAAGACTACAAAATCAAAGTTCATGTCGGACATGTTTCTGCTCGAGGATCATCGATTTATATCATACATCAACATGCAATAAGAACACGAGTGAATGCGATGTATTCTGCAGGTAGAGGTACATACTTAAAATAATCTTGAGGTTGAGTGTAAAATAACATTCAACTAATATAAGACAAACGTAAAACAGCAGAATACGTCACCGATTATGACGTAACGGCAAAGGATGGTTGAACAAAGTATATTATGAACTACCAACAATTATCTAATAGATTAGACGAACGTGAAATTTCTTCTATGGAATGTGTTTCCCACTTATCCGAAACTCACATTGCACAGTCGTAAAGGTGTGTGTGAAGGGTCAAAAATGTTTGTTAAATGTTTTTTCTCAAACGAATGATAGTGGTTATCTTGTTGAGAACGACCTCCTCCATCGCTTGAATTTCTTCTTTCAATCGCCCAGTACACTGAGAAAGTTATGAAGTATATCAAACCTCGAATGATTGAAACGAGCAAAATTTTTGGTTATAGTTAAATAACGGACTGAGATTCTTTTGTGTCCTTTATATGGGAAGCTCTGAACTTCCAGCCATAAATTCATGGAGAAATCCAACAAAAAGGCCAGAACGTTAAGAGAGAGTCGTCACACAAATACATCCTTTGGGAAGAAATAAAGTTTGTGGGGAAAGTGGAGTCATTCGTCTGGCGGGCAACCGCTAATCGACTTTAATGGGAGTTGAGGAAAAGGACTAAAACAAAATTGAATTCAACCGAACTCCAGTACCAAACAAATCAAGAGTTATTGTTGAAAGCTAATGGGGTCAGGATTTCTGGGAACGTTCGTTCAATGGAAAAGATAAAACGATTCTTGGATGGGTATAATGAAGAAAACTATTTTCCAGTTTTGCTCTTCATGGTTACCAAAACAAAAATCGGAATTCAATTTCGTGGGTTGATACTGTAGGTCTGTTAATAATAATGGATCATTGAACTGGTATTTTTTGTGAAAGCAGTAATCACTGACACCTCAAAAAAAAACATCAGAAACTTTATTATTATTGTTTCATTTTCCTACCTACTTACTCCTCCAATATCCACCACACTCAAAGATTGAAGAACGGAAGCAAAATCTACACCAAACTCAGAAATGTAACTGACTATTTCATACTCAACTTGACGTTTTTCTCTTTCCCTTCTTTGTATCATTTGAGTAGTAGTTATACAGGGTCTTTCACGATGAGCGTTCGTTAGGAATATATGGAGAACGATTCAAAATAAAAACTTGAAATTTTGTGGTAGTGGGTTTTACAAAATGGCCTTCTCAACTGAAATATTTTTAACTTCCGGTCTCTTTCCATTATACCGGAAGTTGGGGTCAACTCCCTTATTTCAAATAGTAATTAATGAAGTTAAATTCTAAAATTAAAGTAAAATCTAACCTTAAAAAATATAAACAAAATGAAATTACTGTATTCGATATCAATAAACAATAGTATATTATTCAACGAGCGTATAATGATGGCTATTATTCACGAGGTGAAGTTTACGGCCACGAGCCGCAGGCGAGTGGCCTAAATCACCGAGAGAATAATAGCCATTATTCGCGAGTAGAATACTATACTCTGTCCACGACTCATGATTAACATTTTCTGAAATCATCACAATTTTTATCTCTATACTTGAGTAACCTGAAATTTGATTAATTAATCGACAACAAATTCAACTACCTATTTATTAATATCGATAGTAATATTTGTATTATTACAATGTTTAAAATTTACTGATGGCACTAAGTCTGAACTTATATTTATATTTTTGTTATTCAAAAAAGAGCTTGTCGATATGGTTTCATTTTGCTTGTATGGATTCTGTATCGTGTTGGAGATTTTCTCGGCTGTTTCCATTTTATTTCTCATGGAATCATCAATGTAGCCTTCTGCTACCGTCGTGGATTTCCATCCACCATGCCTTTTCAAAGCTGTTATATCCCCACCCGCATCAACAAGTATAGTCGCAGATGATCTTCGGAAACTGTGACCAGAGTATTTTTCTGGATCGGGTTATTGCAAATATGTAGCTATTTGTTTTCCCATTTTCGTAAACTTGTTAATACCTACTCTTTGCGAAGTACATTTGCCATTTTGATAGTTCAAAAAGAATACATCAGACTTAACATGAGGTGGACGAAGGCTGATATACTTTTTGCAAATTTGGTAAAATTCATCGGTGATTGTAAATTTGCGAGTAATTTTTGTTTTGGTATTTGAAACTTTCACTAAAAAAGCTGATCCAAGATCTTGTAAATCACTAAGTTTCAATTTATACATTTCGTTTGCCCGACAGGCACCCATTACTCCCATTATCATTGCCACCTTGAACAAATATTTATTGTCAAATTACAAAATATATGAAGAATTGTTTTTCTTACCTTTGTTGCAAGATATTCATCGTCAGATGACTTTGTTAGGAAATCTTTTATATTTTCTGGAGAAAACGTATTGGCTTTTTTAGGCGAGAAGTTTTCAGATTTTCTCTTCAACAATGTTCGCAATTTGCTATAACTCTCAATGTTAATACCATGATTCAAACTGATTGTGCTTCTCAGCATTGAGAAGGTTGTCCATAATGTTGATGGCTTGTACTTTGTGGATAACTCTGTGAAATATACCAACAAGACGGATTCTGAGAAAGACTCGATTTTCTTGGCAATTCTCCATTGTACAAAAGATTCATACGCAGATAAATACATTTTTCTTGATCTTTCGGGTAATAAGTTTAACGATGCAATTTTTGCCGCTTCTTGTATTTCTGGAGGTGTACAAGACATTGCTTCATTTTCACTAACTGTATCCATGTTATAACTTTGATACTTATAAACTTTGCTGCTGAAACAAGTCAAACCAACAATTTGTTTGACGATTCAAATTAAATTCGATCTGACTTGACGTTTCATAGCACGCTCTATTTTTATCGTGTTTGTCTGTACGTTATACACACAAAATCGAACTGCTAGTCGGAAAATTTTCTATCACAATCGTCAAATTGATGGTAGTGAATAATGATTTCATTATTCACTAGTGATTTATGGATATCGTAATTCTTGAAGAAACACATGCATTATGAATATTTTATACAATAGTCGTGGACAAAGATATAATTCATCTCTCTGATAGTAGCATTTCAATCCATCCATTTTCATGTTGAGTTACCTTTTACGAACGACAGAGTTAATATTAGTTCATTTGTTTTCAAAGCTTTCTTGATTTCTATTTCAATTTCCCAAAATCGGATATATCTTGCCAGGGGTGTATTTTAGGTATAGGACATTCTTCATGAATTTGATATCTTTTTATTCGTAGTATCCAAAAATAATAGAATAGTGTATGGTTTCCATTTAAAAAAATCGTGTTTCATCAGTTTTCTCGATGTTATGTTTAAGGTGGAAATTTCGACCACCCTGTAAATTATTTTCGAAAATTCGAAGAACCTGTTCATGACTTGATGCTTAAGGTGTGATTCTGTGAAATTTCACATTTTCAACTGTTACTGTCTATGAGTTATGATATTTTCGGAGTGGTGCTTCAACTGTAGAATTTTTCAGAAAAAAATCACTATCCCGAAAACCAACAAATTTGGGTATAGGCATTGTTATAGAAAGTGGGCCTTAAATGTGATAAAAAATTGAAAAATGTAATAAAATACAGGGTATTCCATTTGAAATAAGGAAGTTGACCTCAACTTCCGGTATAACGGAAAGAGACCGGAAGTTAAAAATATTTTAGTTGAGAAGGCCATTTTGTGAAACCCACTACCACAAAATTTCGAGTTTTTATTTTGAATTGTTCTCCATATATTCCTAACGAACGCTCGTCGTGAAAGACCCTGTATTCCATTGAGTTTTAAAAGTTCCCTACCTAGACAGTAAAAGCAGCCAATTTCAAGCTTTCTCTAGGTTGTGAACATTTTTTTTTTAATTTTCAACAGACTACCTATATGCATTTTTCATTATATCAACTGATTCAGGATGTTCTCAGAATTTGATTTTGAGAAAGCTTGTAGAAGCAATCAATCATCTCTCGAATCTGCATACAGAAATAAAAATGAGACCTGATATAATCGCTATTCACGAACGATTATTGGTAGTTGTTTGGTAAATATAGCAATCCTGATTTTTACTTGTTCGACAGGGATAATCTATTATGTACACGAATAAGTCGGCATAGGTAAATCATTTGGAACAACGATAGAAACCAAAGAAACCACAAGTCATAAAATTCACATATTTAAGATGCAGAAAAACTCAAAGTCGTCTCCACAATTTAATATCCGAAAGATGTCAGTACGATGATTCAGTACATGTTTCGAACCTACATAGGTTCATCATCAGCTGAATTTACATTAAATTATGGAGAAGAAAAAATAGCAAAATCACATGGTGAAGTTCAGGACATAAAAAATTATTGTAATGACAATTACGATTGAATTGATATTAGGGGGAAATTTAAGACATCCCTAACACCATATAGGGATGTCTTAAATTTCCCCCTAATATCAATTCAATCGTAATTGTCATTACAATAATTTTTTATGTCCTGAACTTCACCATGTGATTTTGCTATTTTTTCTTCTCCATAATTTAATGTAAATTCAGCTGATGATGAACCTATGTAGGTTCGAAACATGTACTGAATCATCGTACTGACATCTTTCGAATATTAAATTGTGGAGACGACTTTGAGTTTTTCTGCATCTTATATCTACTACACTCCACTTTGAGATACAATGGACTTCTACCACAGGTTAAATTCACATATAACAAACAATTATTCTTCCTATCGCTTTCTCCCAGATTTTTTGGACATCTAAGGTGATGTATTCAGATGGAAACAGTCGAAGTATAATTAGGGGTTGAATGACTTACCTTTTAAGGAAGTTTGATACAAATTATACGAGACTGGTCACATCCGAATAGAGAAACGCCCACCCTGGAACACGGGTTAATATCCATTTTTTTTGTCATCCCCATCCCATAGGCGATCTCAGCTACTGTCATCGCAAAGTATATTGAAGCGTATAGTCCAAGAACCAGGTACTTTTTTTCTGCAATCTTCTACAGAATTGATATTCTTGTTGGGAAATGTTCGGGGGTATCCCCTGAATGTAAATTCAAGTTGGCGGGACGGGGGGAGTGGAGCTTCAGCCGCCATCTTGGGAAACACGTTTTATCGAATATCTCGTAAACCGTGCATCGTACGATATAACAGTAAGGATCGTTTTAATGATAATAGATAATGAAATTCTCTGCAACTTTTATTTGAAACTTTTTTTTGTATAAAGCATAGGTTTTTATTTACGGCGCGCCAAAATACTGCCATTTATACTGTTTCATCAACCGTTCACTATATATTTGGCAATAACCATGCTGGGAACAGTTTGGCGCTCTATAAATGAAAACCTATGCACTATACGGAAAAAAGTTTCGAATAAAAGTTGAAGAGAATTTTATTATCTACGAAAATGATCCCCACTGTTTTTGTCGTACGATGCACGGTTCACGAGATATTTGATGAAACGTGTTTTCCAAGATGGCGGCTGAAGCTCAACCCCCCCTGTCCCGCCAACTTGAATTTATATTCAGGGGACACCCCCAAACATTTTCCAACAAGAAAATCAATTCTGTAGAAGATTGCATTATGAACCTACTTCTTTTGCTCTGGCTCTTGGCGTAGTATTTGAGTGGGCTGGATGTGGGTAGACGAGGTGTAAATAATTTTTTCAACGTGCGCAGTTCAGTGACTAGAGGTACTACTACAAGGTGATCTATTTGGATGTCACCAGTCTCGTAGAATTTGGATTGAACAGGTTAGCCTTTCAGTTCCTAATTCTCCTACAATTTATTTGATATTGACAATTTGGTCATGAATAAACAAATAAAAATGTACGATAAAATGTTTACAGAATGTGCCACCAGTTTTTCATGATAAGAAAATGAAATAATTCGAATATGTGTAAATATATTTTTCTGATAGCTTGATTCTAATAAGTGAAATCATTTTTTTCTGAAGATGCTAAACTTGTTAGCGATTGCAAATGATATCAGTTTGTTGTGAGGGTATGAGAACTTTCAGCTTTTGTAAGTTTTTCATCCTTTGTTTGTGTTTTTCAAGTTCTCCACAGATTTTTTTTTGTTTCAAATCTTACATGCTTCTTATGTGAATTTTACAATTATAATAATCTTTCAATATTTCATTGCCCGACGTTTCGATTCTCATGTTGTAGTCATTATTGAGAACTGAGAGACAGATCTCTAATAATACAGCATTTCTATTGAGTTCAACAGGTAGGACTAGAAATGTCTTTTATACAATATTCATGGAAAATCATCAAACAGATCAGTTCGGAGCTGAATGAAATTCTACATAGCCCTTCAAAGTTATAAATTCATTTCAATTATTTGATCGCATGCCCCAATGCCTGACTTCGGAATTATGATATACCTTGATCACTAAATTCAAGCCTTTCGTTCGGATCAAATGGCAGGAAACCAAATTATACAAAAATATTTCATGAGATCCCTTTCTACATAAATTTTTCATATAATGGTAATATGAGCCATTTGCGCTCTGAGTGCTCATTCAACTCCTATTCTACTTTTCGAATGGATGTGGAATGGAAGGAACTCTCTGAGCTGAATAAACGAACCCGGCTATAAGGTACGTCCTGCTTGGAGCAACTCATGCGATTATCGCAGAGCGATAGTAGCACGACGATTATCGCTGAGCACTGCACAAGTATGTTTCGTATTGTTCCGTTTTCCTTGGTGCGACTATAGACGCTGGCGTTTATCGCAGGTGTCTGGTCCTAGACCAGATATAATCTATATATAGCAGTTCGGAGACAACTTCTAGATATCTTCTTTGATGAAACTAACCCAAAATCAAACTGAGCTCCAGAGAGTCTGGAATTCCGAAAAAAAATTGTCTCCAGCACACAAATGATATGTTAACAGTAGGTACTTTGAAGTATCCCTCATTCATCTTGTTTTGAAGATGGAAAATTTTGGTGAATTTAACATTTGTGACATGTCTTCATCATCAATTCCTTCAAGCAAAAGGTATTTTAACATCTATGTTTTTTTTGTTACACTTGCGTGAGGCCCACTAGTCTATAACAGCCAAGGGTCGACATGATATTTTTAGATTCTGCCAACACGCTAGCGATTATCTTCGCGCTACTATCGCACTGCGATCATCGTAAGATTTGCCCCATGACAATAGTATCTATAGATGGTTGCGCTCTAGTTGGCGACATCAGAACTATTTCAACCATTTTGTCATTTTATCAAAACGAGGTCTATCTTCTCGCAAATTCACCGATCTTGGGAAATGCCTGACTATATCCGAAACTAAGTATTTTTTAATTGCCCATCAATTAATTTGGCATTGATGGCTGCATATCTGCCATCATTATCAGTTTTCACGTCACAAGTTCTTTACCAAGAACTCATATTTATATATTATGAAAACTGTTAACAATGAAAAAAAAGAATTTCCTATGTACTATGGTCTGCAATTGAACATATTTTCATAGTTTGGTGTCGAAGTAATGTCAATATAAGTAAAATCAGTTGTATTTTTTTTCATTTATTCGTTTGTCTGAATCAAAGAAGATGGAATATACGCAGTATGTTTGACTGACAACAAACAAAAATTCCAAGTAATCCTGGACCAAATTTCACAGCTGATGGAAATACTGCATACAAAAATTTTAAGAAATAATGGCCAAAAAAGCATAGAAAAATTTTGTTACAAGATCGGAAGAGCTCCGGAAATAAATGCAGTATTTCAATAAAATTATGATATCGATCTATATCTGTATCACAAAGCTTTATAACTACAATTTCAACAATGAAGGTTTTGCTATATACAAAGTGGTCCAACGAAAAGTATGCACGTAGCTTATTGTCCTTTTTTTGGAATTTGAAGCGAAAAGTTCGGACAACTCCCTTAGGAAGTTTATTCATACCTGATTCGTCTGTAGTGTGAAATACTAACCGCAAAACTCCATCACTGATATTAGTCTCAACAACCTTACAATGCAAACTCTGCATATCTACATTACTAAATATATTATCAATTACGAATTTTACGAACAACTACAGAGATACATAGTCATAAATGCGAAAATACGAAACTAATCTATCTAGTAGGTCGCTATTAGCGATAGTGACAATTGAATCGGTATGACGCTGTCAGTTTGTGAATTTTCGAAATTGAATTAATAAAAATTGTATGTACCCCCTTTCAGGGACTGTATCTTAACAAGGGAAATTTTGGGAATGTGACACCTCCTCGCAAGTGGGTTGAATGCATGAATACGTTGAGGAATAAATCCAGAATGTTTGCCTTTCTCAATCAAACTCTACGTGTCGTAGCATTTTTGCTTTGAATCACGAGTAAAAGAGAAAATCTAGGTGCACACTTCTTGTTAGATCACTCTGTATTTGATGATTTGTTAGTCTTAATGATGATATTGGTAGATAAATTGGCTGGATCATAACAATTACAAAATTTAGCTTATGTGATGCCTCAAAGCCCATTTTACCTAGTTGAATCATCTCCAGCAGCCAAGGTTAGTGAACATTGTAGATAAATCTTCTCTGCTGGAATGTGGTGTATTGAAGATAGTTTCAAAAGACAAGTAACCTCTGAAATGGTATAAATAAAAAAAATATTTTTCATTGGATAGTCTTTAGGGGCGAGGTGTGCACCTGCTCGTGTTTTATTCAAATCGATGAAATCGAAAACTCGATAGTTCTGTCTGATATAAATATTGCCTGCATATAGGAACTGTCATAACATTTGAAGTTACTGATAATAGTGGATTAACGAGTGTAAGTATCAGGTGCTGATATAGTTATTATATGTTCATTTCGAAATAAATGAATTATTATAGTTATTGAGCCTCCACTGCACGAGATGTACACTGAATTCAACTGTTGATCGCTTGTGCAAGCGAAATGACCTCTTATGTGAGTTTCTGGCATCCCAACACAGTCTACTGACCAATTTCACCTTCGAAACGAAATGTGCTGTTCTGATATATCCACTTCTTATTGAGATTCTGCACTTATTCATAAATTAACTCATGAAATATTCAGTTTTGTTTCGAAGGTTTCTGCTTGGACCCAACATGACAAGAAGCAGTATATTGAGCCTAGCTCATGTTAACGTAAGGTAAAGTAACGCAGGAAAGTTAGAAAGATGAACTACAGAAAGCATACATGAACGTTCATCACGTTCATCATGACATTGTCAAATAAGACAAAGTAAGAGAGATAACTTATCGCAAGAGATGACCAACCTCTACCTTGATCTATTACCACTGACCAATCAAAATGGACCTATTTCATGGAATCGACCGGTAATCGACGGCTGTTCACAGTTTCAACGATCAAACTTTGGTAAAAAAAAATGAAGCAAGAACTAGACATTCCATCAAATACTTGTCAAATGAACCGCTGCAGATAGAAACTTTTGTATGTTTTCTCAAAAAACTTCAATGGTGAAACTAGTGCGCCCTCAGTAATTTTCTATCGTTTATTAGGCACTTGAATAATGAATATGAAAATACACGAATTTAACACTTGATGTAAAACGAATCGGTTCGTTTATTGTCTGCCCCCCAGTCATCACGTGATCTGGAATGTACAATCGATACATCGAAAAAAAATCAAACATAACCACCATATTACTGAATATTGGTGACAATGTTGTGAAGCAAATCTTTCCAAGAAACCATATTCCTCTGATAACCTCTTTTACTGATTTGAACCTTGCGTTCACATGAATCAGGCTTGAGCCATTGGAGTTAATTCTGATCCGGTGACAATTATTTCCCTACCAGTATCATCTCTATCAATTTTTATTCATTTTGGTTTAGAATTACTCAGAATTTCCATGGGTTTCAATTTCAGTACCCATTCAATCGCCGGTACTGCGTAAGTTCAAGATAAGTAAGTTCCGCCTTTCACATTCACATTCTACAGCTGATAGTACTGACACTGACATTCTATTGATTGCAAAGTATGACAAGAAGGGTAGCCAATCATACAAAAATGATCACGTCATCAAAACGCCAAGTGAAATATGGTCAATTATTGCCGGTTTTTCACTCCGCCGGGCCGTTAAGAAAGTGAGACCCGAATTGATTCATTCACTCAATTCATTATGAATGAGGGGTTACTTTCCAGACGACATTGCGTGCCATAACAGAGCCACACGAATCAAGATATATTACATTTGTTAATTGTCTCAAAGTTAGACCTGAAACTGGTGTAATACCAGAAAGTGTGATAATAATGAAATGTAAGAGGCATTTATAAAGCGCATTTTTATTATGAAATACGAGAGAACTCATAGTTCGTATCACAGGAGAATTCACTTGATATTCGAAATGAAAGTCTGTTTCTGGTCACAAAGGACGGCAATTCATTGATATATCAACTGGTTTACGTCCAGAAAAGTATTATGAAGAAGCGTAATTTCTCTTTCCCAAGTTAATGCGAAGATAAAAACGCCCCTTGAACATCAAATATTCATCGCACACTCTCACAACACTGCAGAGAGTGTTTGCTGAATATTATTACTCTCTCCTCGTTCAAGTCTATAAGCTGTTTTTTCTTGAAGAACCGTGTTCAATGCGTTTTGAAACCAAACATTTTGTTGTTGTATCAGTGACGTCAAAAATGAATACGGTTCATTATGTTTTGAAAGCTTCTATAAGAACGGTTCGAAATCAAAAGTAGTCCAAAGGAGAGGGAATATCAACAATTTTGACACCGTTTTGTCAACTAATGTCAGTAGTACTCAGTAGCAGTTAGCAGTAAGGTTAGTTTTCGAGAATTATTGGTTTTGCGTTCTTGCTAATTGGGTTTCAACGAACGTTTCTACATTATTGATAAGAATTCTCCTTTAAAAAATGAATTCTGATGATGGTATGGTGAATATCGAACTTGATGATTTGATACTGACTGTGGATAAGGAAACTGCAAGAATTCTACAAATAGGTAGGTGATGTATTATTTGCATTACAAAATGTATCACCAAAATGATATCCATCAAATTGTAGATCCGGAAGCCCGTAAGAGCTATGTTAGTCGAATAAAGCAACAGCTTTGTGGAAGGGAACAACAAGCCATGCTACAAACCAACAATATTTCGGTGCCTGTATGGAAGACTAGTAAAATTAAGACTGTTAGAGATAGGACTGCTACAATATTTTTTCTTGGCTTAAGAAAAAAGTATGAGAAAGAATTAAAAAAATAATAAAAACAGCATTCGGTTACAAATCGGGAATATTACAATACAATACAATACAATACAATACAATTCATTTATTTCCCAAAGATGTTAGATACATATAGGAAAAGTCAATTATTATCTAAAGAGCAAAAAATTCCTCCAATGTATAAACAGTAGTGGCCAACAAATATTTTTTCAGGCGAATCTTAAATATCGTCACATTAGCAGAATCAATTATTTCGTTAGGTAGCTTATTGAAAATTTTCAGACTCAAATAGTCAGGAGATTTCGAAGATAAAACATATTTACAATAAGGAATATGAAAGTCAGTACAATTACGTGTGTTGTAACCATGGATTTGCTGTATTCTAGTAAACTTATTTCTATTCGAGAAGACATATAAACACATTTCTAAAATAAAAATACTAACCAGTGTTAATACTTTGAATTCCTTAAAAAGAGGTCGACATGAATTTTTCTTTGGAATATCGCAAATAATTCTCAATATACGTTTTTGTAAAATGAATACGTCAGGTGCTCGAGTGGAAACACCCCAGAAACATACTCCATACCGCAGTCTGGAGGCCACTTGTGCATGATATAATGCAAATAATTGTTCACGTAACAGAATATGTCTGAGATTTCTGAACATATAACATAGTGAATTCAATTTCGATATCAAATTGATGCAATGTTGCTTCCAATTTAAACCCGCATCTATTGTTAATCCAAGGAATTTAACGGATTCTGTTGGCTCAATTGCAATACCCTCGGTAATTATTTTTGGCGTCCTGCATCTTTTCTGATAATTATGAAATCGTATAACATATGTTTTATCGGTATTGAAATAAAGGGAATTCTGATCACACCATGATATGAAGCTATCAACGACAGCTGTGCAACCTTTCATCAGAGTGTCTTCATGCTTATCCGAGATCAGTATATTGGTATCATCCGCATATCTGATGAAGCTTGCAGAGGAGTTAATACTATCTATGTCATTAGTATAAAATAAAAATAATATTGGCCCCAAGACAGAACCCTGTGGAACGCCTATAGATACACTCTGATAAGTGGATTTAGTAGAGGATATACTCACAAACTGTTTCCTAGATGTTAAGAAACTCTGTATCCAGTTGAGGGCAACTCCACGAATCCCATGCTTATTTAATTTATTTAAAAGTATGTTATGTTGAACACAATCGAATGCCCTGCTGAGATCACAGAAGATCCCAACAGGGCACTCACCTGCTTCAATTGTGTTGATCAGTCGTTCGTAGAATGACATCACTGCACTTTGAGTTGAGCGCCCAGGCAAAAATCCATGTTGGTTATCAGAGATAATGGCATGACTCGATGCGAAATTCAAAAGTCTCCGAAGAAACGCATATTCGAAAACCTTAGAGAAACATGATGTAACTGTAATCGGCCTATAATTTTCAAGACACGATGGATTTCGATTTTTGAGTATTGGAATAACTTTGCCGACTCTCAGTGAGGATGGAAAACATCCATTTGTAAAAGAAAGATTGACGAGATAAGTAAGAGGTGATATAATGTGACACAAAACTTTCTTGAGTATGAAAGATGGGACCTCATCTGGCCCAGACGATGCTTTATTCTTTAATTTATTAGCCAATAGCTGCAGTAACTCAGGTTCTGAGAAAGGCGCAAGGAAGAGGGACTCTATGGGTGCAGTAATTTCTGATTCGGGAAGAAGGGGTTTACTTTGAAGTCTTTGTTTACTCATGAGCTTGAGTGGAGTTTCTATGAAAAATGTATTGAACAAATCACTGATTCTCCCTGGCTCTTCAACTAACTCATTTTCATATGTAACAGAAATATTGTTGACAGTATGTTTCTTTACACGCTGTGTTAATTCAGACACTACTTTCCAGGCCATTTTTGCAGGGTTGTCACAGTTAAAAATTTTATTTTGGTAATATAAGCGCTTGGTTTTTGCTAATAATAATTCATGTTGTTTTTTCGCCACAATATAAGCTTCGTTCAATGCAGGGAAACTACATTTCAATAAGAATAAATCCTTCAATTTGATACTAGACCTTCTCACATCATCGTCAATCCATCCTTTAGTAGCATTTCTGAGATAGTAGTGTCTTCTCAGTGGAAAACATATATTGAAGTAATACATGAAAATATCAGTGAAGATACTATATGCATCATCCAAGCTGGGAATATCATATACATCATTCCAAGACTCTCCATTCAGTAGTTGAATAAAATAGTTAATGTTATTAGTACTGAAACTTCTGCGAGGTTGAGGAACTTCAGCTCCTGCACATGAAGTTCTCTGAGAGAATTCAAGCATAACTGTTCTGATAGTGACTTTTAGGTTGGAGATGGAACAGATGGTAGAGGAAAATATCGCCAGAAATTCACAAACTTACAAGCTTCATACATAAAATATATCGATAAAATAAAACAGACTGGATAGGGCAAAATTATAAAACCTCCATATTTTGATGAACTGGACGACATATTAGGTGATAAACATAAGGCTGAACCTTTGCTGGTATTAGATTCACTACCAAACAAATATAATAAAATAACTGATAACATGGATGTAATAAAGAATAAAGAATACTTTTAGTTGTGATTCCATTGAGTTGAGTTCCTTTCACAGTTTTCATTCATTTCTCGTTTCACAATATTCTCAATTTTGAATATTTTGACACTTTTATCATTTAGTTTCAAAATGGTATGTTTTCTTGAGTACATTAATGTTTACGTCACGATTGAAAGCGGTTCGAAATCAAACTTGAATGCGGTTAAACAAGAAAAAACAG